>VMDR010028353.1:0-13185 GCA_007922815.1 Macrotus californicus
AATTCTGTGTTTCCCTGCTTCAGACATTTCTGGACTCATGCTATGAACTTTGTTATATCCAGTTACAACCTGTACTTAAAAAAAATAGCTGTATCGAGATATAATTCACCCATTTAAAGTGTACAATTCAATGTTTTTGGTATATTTACAGAGTTGTGCAATGATAATATAATCTCATTTTAGGACATTTTCACCCCCCACAAAAGAAGGTCCATACCTACCAGCAGTCACTCCCTCTTTCCCCACTCCTACTCCCCAGCACTAAGGAACCATTCATCTACTTTATGTCTCTATGGATTACCTACTCTGGACATTTCATATAAATAAAATCATAACATTTGTGACTGGATTTTTTCACGTATGTAATGTTTTCAACATTCATCCATATTGTAGCATGAATTAGTACTTCATTTTTTTTTATTACTAAATAATATTCCATTATATGCATTTACCACTGTATTAGTCAGGGCTCTCCAGAGAAGGAAGACCAATAGGTTATGTGTGTGTATGTATAGAGAGAGAGGAGGGGGAGGAGAAGAGAGTAGAGGGGAGGGGAGGGGAGGGATTATTTATTTTTAAGGAATTGGCTCATGTGATTGTAGGCTTGGCAAGTCCAAAGTCAGATGGAGTAGGCTGGCAGGCTAGAGTCCCAGGGAAGAGTTTCAGTTCCAGCCCAAAGGTCATCCGCTGGCAAAATTCCTTCTTACCTGGGGGAGGTCAGTCCTTTGTCCTATTCAGGCCTTCAGCTGATTTGATGAGGCCCACCCATATTATGAAGGGTAATCTGCTTTACCCATAGCTCACCAATTTAAATATTAAATTATTTTTTAAAAAAAGCTCCAAAGAAACATCCAGAATAATGTTTGACCACAGCCCAATCATGTTGGCACATCAAATTAACCATCATTTTACTTATCATGCATCAGGTGATGGAAATTTGTGTTCCTACTTTTTGGTTATTATGAGCTGCTATGAACATTCATGTACAAATGTTTTTATTAATCTAGGAGTGAAACGGCTGGGTTAAATGACAACTCTGTTTAACATCTCAAGGAATGCCAAAACTTTTCCGAAGCAGCTGTACCATTTTACATTCCCACCAGCAAAGTGTGAGGCTCCCAATTTCTCCATAACTTTGCTAATACTTGTTATTATTTCTTTTTTATTAGCCATTCTAGTAGGTGGGAAGTGGTATCTCATTTCCATTTCCCTGATGCTATCAGGGAATGCTTGATGCTATCAAGTCTTGATTGGCCTTTTGTATATCTTCTTTTTTAAAAAAATATTTTATTTATTTATTTTTAGAGAGCAGAGAAAGGGAGGAGAAAGAGAGGGAGAGAAACACTGATGTGTGAGAGAAACATCTTGATCGGTCGCCTCTCACACGCTCCACACTGGGGATCTGGCCTGCAGCCCAAGTATGTGTCCTCGCTGGGAAACAAACCTTTTGGTTCACAGGCTGGCACTCAATCCACTTAGTGACACCAGCCAGGGCTGTGAATCTTCTTTGCAAAAATACCTATTCAGATTTTTTGTCCATTTGTTCATTTCTCTTTTAGTAAGTTGTAAGTTGTTCTTTACATATTTAGAATACAGGTCCTATTCCCAATATATAATTTGCAAGCATTTTCTTCCACTCTGTTGGCTGTCTTCTCATTTTCTTGATGATATCATTTGTAGCACAAAAGTTTTTACTTTTGATGAAGTCCAATTTATTCATTTTTTTTGTTATTGCTTATGCTTTTGGCTTTATATTTAAATAAACATTGCCTAACCCAATGTCTAAAAATCTACTTCTAAGTTTTCTTATAAGGGTTTTATATTATAGCTCATATATTTGTGTATAATTTTGAGTTAGTTTTGTATGAAGAAGGAATCTTACTTCACTCTTTTGCATGTGGCTATCTAGTTTATCCAGCACTTGAGTTTATACTTTTATTTACCAAATTTGTCCTTAATTAAACTAATCCTTTTTATATAAGTTACTTTAAGAGAAAAGGTTTTAGCACTACTATAAGTATACAATGAATGTAATTTGCCATAAAAAGAAGAGAATATAAATACTAAGAAAACAAAACAAGACTAAAATTTTGCAGATATAGATGAGTGTTGAAGGCCTTTTTTTGTTTAAAAGGGGGATCAGAGACTGTTAGGAAGATATTAGGGATATACTAGCACCAAACTGAGATGTCCCCAGTTAGAAAGAATAAAAGAAAGAATTAAAAAGGAAATGCTTGTCTCACTGAGTCATTTTAGGGGATTTAGGGCTTTTCTATGAATGAATAGGTAAATGGAGAATTTCCTGTGACTCCTCAGCATGGATCCCACCCTGTGGGAAACACTTCTCTTTATCACTAGCAACAACAGTAACGGGAGGAATCTGGGCTGGGGAGGGAGCCCACCATGAGTGATCCAGGCTCATCACTTATTATTTGGCCTTGAGGAACTTTGTTCGCTCAGTTGTAGAAAGTCTCTTCCTAATGGGTGGTGTGAGGATTCAATACTACAATATATGGAAGGCAGTCCAACATAGGGTAGGCATACAGAAATGTGAGTGCCCTCTTGGCATTCTTGCCACTTCCAGAAACACAGAGAATCCAATACCCAAGCAGCATTTCCTAAAATGTGGCTGCAGGCCTAGCAACATCAGAATTCCCTGGTGGAGGAGCCTTCCCATCTCAGTGGCTCTATTGCACACAGTTTGGGAACCACTCCCATAGACCTACCTTGGACCATAGACTTTCTTTTACTTCTGTTTTGACAGACTGGCCTTGGTGAATTTTCCCAGCTGAATGTGAATCCATCTCATTCCTGAATACACAACCTCTGACAACCACTGCCAAGGTGTTCTCAGGGCTTGGGAATTTGGTTTTATGAATGACAGAAGAAAACAGCTAAAAGCACAGAGAATCCAAACACACCACCGAAAGTCCAACCTTCCTAGAGGCAGTGATGGTGTCCATGGTCTGTCCCATCTCTTCTCTTGCCAATACCTAGCCACAGATACTAAGAAGCAGAAACACGGTGCCAATGCCATACGTGAGCTGCAGAAAGGAGGGACTAGGCAATCCCAATTGAGAATAATCAGTTCCTGAAAAATCGCAAGCTCATTCACCTCGTGAAGAGCAACTGAGCCCCTCCGGAGGCTGTGCCAGGCACTGTGATGTACAGATGTGTGAGGGGATACAGGAACCTGCACCTAGAACCTCTTTTCCTGGGACAGGGAGCTGAGCCACATGTGACATTAAATATCCAGATAAGAGGGCTCCCAAGGTATGACATGTAGTGTACGTTCAGGGAAAGGATAAATAGTGGCTGGTACACTGATGGAGGAGGAGAGGGAGCATATGTTCCAAAAGAAGGATATGGGGAGACTGGAGAGCTGAGGTACTCAATGGGACAGAGCCTGGGCATGAGAATGGACACAGAATATTATAAACTTGGTGTTCTTTCTTTAAAACAATCAATTAATTCCCTTTTCTCCCTATAAGTCCTGTATTTCTGATTTCGATTGACAGATGGAATCCTGAATGTAGCCTTGAGCTTACATGCTCTTCTAGTTGGTGACTGTTAATTAAGACAGCTACTGACAGATGAGAGAAGCCACGGCTAGTGGTGCAAGAAGTAGAGAAAATGCTAACTGGAGCTAACTGGTTAGATAAATCTGGTAGCAAAAAATATTCAAAAGAAAGGAATCTCCAATAAAGAAATTTCTAAGAGTGCTTGCTTGACTTTCTGTAGTGGTTTGACTGGAAAATGTGCACCTGTAACCATCCTGTTGTGTAGTTTGCATCCATGAAGGTATCCTGACAAGACTGCCTGTGACAAACCCCCTTGGGAGTATGTGGCCCTTTGAAGTTTTTGTTGTTTCCTGTTTTAATCTTAAAACCTTATGTATGGGGTGACAATGACATGGTAGTTATAGAGTATAGAAAAGCCAAATGAAAGTTCAAGATGTCTGGGATCCTCTTTATGATGTTCCATAAAAAGGGAGTTGGGAATACACCGGAACAGGCAAAGCCAATTGGCAGCCACTGCGGCCAAGTCAGCAGACGTGGGCCCCATTTTTCAACTTCTCCCCAATTCATCTCACTCAGTTGAAGCAAGTGATGGGTACATGGAGGTTTGTTTTTCTGTTCTCTCTACTTTTGAATATATTTGAAATTTTCCATCATAAAATTGTTTTAATTTCTTAATTGATTATCATGTAGCCAGATGTACCCAATTGTATTTAAAATGCACTCAAGAGATATTTGTTAATTCTAAATATTTCAAGTCTGTATTTCACTCTGCTCTCCTCTTACTTGCATGGTTTCTAAAGAGAAGTCTGATGTAATTTTATCCTCGTTTGTTTATAGTTGTGTTTCTTTCATTTCTCTTATTCCAAGGTTTTCTCTTTATTTAAACCCTGCCATTTGAATAGAATATGCTTAGTTCTACTGAATATTTTGTTCAACTGAAGACCCTTAAACTTTATCTTCATCTCCTCCTCCCATCCAAAGAAAAATTAATAAATTTATTACTCTGGTAAATTCTTCAAAGTAATGAATTGAGAGATTTCATTTTGACTGTGCAATCTTGGAGCAGAGAAGCACAGTGTGGGGTGAGGAAGGATGAAGCAGGCTAGGAAGCTTTGGTGCAGAATGTGGAAGTTGCATTTTCTGAGTTTGCAAGAATAAATTGATATTTTAAAATAAAAGATGATATAACAACATTAACAGTTTTGGGGAAAAAAAAAGTTACCCATATTATACCACTACTAACATTCTTTTATTTGAAGGTCACACAAAACTTTATTCAACTAAAAACGTAAACATAATTAAGTAACCATATTATCAATAACATGGGTTAAAATCTGCCATGAAGTCTGTACAGTTATGTGAAGGTAAAGTGGTGAGATTTTCTTAAATCATTATCTTCACTTAAAGAAAAGCAATTTAAAATGTTCTATCATATACTTAAATGCCCCAACTCAATTTTCTTTCTATTTATATCAATAAAGTTGTTAAATACATCCTGTTATTCCATTTTTGTGTGTTTCTGTATTTTTCCCATTACTGTTTGCCCCCTTACAGCGCCCCCCGACCACCACTGACTTTCTATGACACCTCCCGGACCCCGTCCACATGCAGGCAGAACTCACCCCTTCTGAACACGATGCTAGATGCGCGCCGATGACTCTGTGCTGCCTCACAATTGGAATTTGAAAGAGGAGACACAATTCTGGCATATGAATGTGCCATTACTTTTTAAACACTTTTCCTACTGTCAGATATTTTAGATTGCATTCAGGTTAGGTTTTGTTTCTGTTGTTGTTTGGCTATTATAGAGATAATGTATGAAAACCGCTTAGCACAGTGCCTGGCACATAGTGCATATGACGGTTAATTTTACTGTCAACTTGACTGGGCTGAGGGCTGCCCAGATGGCTGGTAAACCAATCTTTCTGAGTATGTCTATGAGCATGTTTCTGGAAGAGATTGACATTTGAGTTGGTGGATCGATTACTCAGCCGCGTGGGCAGGCATCTCCCTTGAGAGCCTGCACAGGCAAAAAGGCACTCTTGTTTCTTGAGTTGGGTGGTCCATGTTTCCTTGTCCCAGGATATCAGAGCTCCTGCTCAGGCCTTCAGCCTCAGACTGAATTATAGCACCAGCTTTCCCAGGTCTCCAGCTCACAGATGGCAGACTGTGCGACCTCTCAGCCTCCATAACCACGTGAGCCAATTCTGATTTAAAAAAACACATTCTACATAGATATGTAGATAAATAGATACCTCACATTGGTTCTATTTCTCTAGAGAACCCTGACTAATACAGAGCTCTGTAATTTTTTTATTATAAAGGATGTTATAGTAAATATCTTTATGAATGTAATTTTTATAAAATTATTTTGTAAAAATCCATGTTCAATGTAAATAAAACAATACAGAAAATACAAAGAAAGTAAACATTATCCAGTGCTAACACATGTATATATGTGTATATGAACACAGAGATGTATAAATATATGCAATAAAAAATACATGGGATGTTATATATGCTATTATATAACTGGCTTATCTCATTCAATAATATGCCATGGAGCTCTTTCCTCATCATCATTAATGAATCTGTAATGTTCCATTGCACACAGCACAATTATCTTATCAATTTCTTATTGATAGATATTTAGACTTACTCTTTTTTTCAATTGTATAAAAACAAACTTATACAGCTCTCTTTGCTTCTGATTATTTATGCAATAAATAATCCCAGGAGTGGGATCCACGTTTTTATGTCACAAGATCATTTTACAATTGTAAACAGGAGAGTATAACAGCTAATGGGGGGACACCCTTCTACGGAAAGAGAGTGAACCAAACCAAGTTGTGTCCATCTGGGAGAATGACAAGTCCGAAGCACACCCCAACACCTGTCTCTCTCTCTCTCTCTCTCTCTCTCTCTCACACACACACACACACACACACACACACACACACACACACGATGTCCTGCCCTCAGGCTCGCATGCAGTCTGCAGAGCAGCACTTGCAATGAGTTCCGTTATTAAGTAGGACCCTCAAGAGCTAGTCTTGAGAATTTCAGAACTTGTATTGAAAAGGGTGGATTTTGGCAGTGATAAAGATCAGTAGAAAGTTAGAATTATAAGACTTATTAGCAAAGATCATTTAACTTTCAAACAATAGTAGAGACTGTAGATAAGAGAAAACAACAGACCAGAAACTGAGAGCTGTGGGATCTTTAGCTGTCTCCGTAGAGCTCTGAATTTGGTGTCTCTCTCTCTCCCTCTCTTCATTTTGTGAGCACCTGGGTGCTGTGAGAAATACAGAAGTGCAGGCTTAGAACCACCTGGCTTGAATTTTCTAGGCTGGCTCCAATTTGAAATAATCACACACTGCATAAAAAATCTGAAATCTGAACATCCTTACATTAAAAGAAAATTATAAAAATTACCTAAAGTCATTGAATGTTTATCCTTTTATAACCCTTAAAATAAATATCCACAATTTTTAATAGATTTTATGGGGTTTAGTCTGGCTCTTTAGTTCAAGAAACACAGTCACTGCATCAGGAACAGTCCTCATCCAGGGCACTTTTGGGCTGTGGGAGGAGCAAGCTGGAGGCTCTCATTGCAACCTCCAACTCATGTGGAAAGACCTTTGAAGAAGCAGTTGCCTCTTTGAACTCATAAGGTTTCACCAGTTACCTTGCAGGGAAATAAAAAAGACAAGACCCAAACATTTACTAAATAAAGCCATAGCCTCGGTGCTAGGCAGGCTGCAGTCAGATGAGATCTCACAGCCCCACCCATGAGGCACAGTGGACAAATGATTTGTCCAAAGTCACCGAACCTGAAGGGCATCAGCAAGCCCATCTTACTCCAAAACCTGTGTTTTTTCTCAAGATCATGTGCTGGGAAGAAATTCGGGAAGAACTAGGAAGATGTTCTCAAGAGAAGCGTGAATCTGGAGAATCCCATGAGTCTCCTACTATTCCCGCAGCACAGGCAGCACAGGCTCTGTGGCTCTTCGTCTCCTCACAGGCCTTCTCCCAGAGCACAGGACCTCAGTGTGTAAGCTAGGTTCCTTTGCTTCTTTAGAGAGCTTTCAAAAAATGCTGAAGGCCAGGCCTCACTCAGATAGATTGAATTGGAAGTCTTTCAAGTGACTTTAATGTGCAGCTAAGGTGGAGAACCACTGTCCCAAAGCCAAACACAATAGTTCTCTGCCTGAGCTGTGCAGATTTTTAAGAGAAATATTCTCCAGCTTCCATCCCAGGCCAGTCAAATCTGAATCTCTGAGTGTGTATGTAGTCTTTCAGACTACAACACTCTACAGTGTAACAGGGTGTTGTTGGAATTGCTCTACTTTGTGTATCTGTCCTCATGGCTTGACTTGTGGGATATATTTAGACATTGATAGATAAGAAAAAAAGAATCTCTGTGACGGGTCTGGTATAGCTTTCTTAAGCTCCCCACATGATGGCTGTGGGCGTCAAGTAGGGAGTCACTGAATGCAGTGCTGTTTCCCTCAGAGTAACAGAGAACAGAGGGCTCAAGGTCCCAGGAGAGGTGTTGGCCACAAGGCTCCCATTGTCTCGAAAGAAGTTCCTCAAGGCACAATGGAAAGCCACCTTATTCTGTGGAATCCATCAGGAGTTTAAGTCCTGGTAGGAAGCCCCACAAGGTGCTGCTGGAGATAAAAGATATTAATAACAGTAAACACTGATATGGCACTGACTTGCTCAAGAATTGTTCTAAGTGCTTTTCATGTACATTCATTTAAAACTTGCTGCAGCCCTATGAAGAAGTTACTATTGCCCCATTTTATAGATGAGGAAACTGAGAGATTAACTAACTTGCCAAAGATCATACCACTGCTAAGTGGCAGAGTAAGGATTCAAACCCAGGCAGTGATGCTCATCCCTGGGTACAAGGAGATTATAGTCCAGTAGTGGTGATGAGACAGGCATCCTACTAATGTCCCAGCAAGGTGGAGTGTGATAAATGTGGTGTTTAAAGAAGTACCATAAGAGGGCTCCATGTATGTTTAGGGCAGATAAGCTTCATCAGAGGAACCAGGGAAGCATTCCAGAAGGTGGTGGTACCGGAGCGGAATGATGAAAGGTTAGAGCAAGGGCCCTCAAACTCTACTCCTGGGAGCTCTGGATGTGACTTCAGTGAGATATAAGTGGTCTGTCACTAAAATGAAACACTGGCAAACTTATTCCATTGGTGGGAAAATTAAGCAATTAAAGGTGTCTTTTCCATTTTAAGTGTTTCTGTCATAAATTTTCCTAAATCTTTGATGACTGCTAATATGTACATACTCATAAATGAGAAGAGAAAAAAAAGAACACAAATGAATATTAATGAAAGTCACATCAATCCTGCCTAATTCTCCCTTTCTTTTGTTGGTTGTCAGTGGTTGCTACTTCATATATAAATAAGACAGTTATCATTTCTGCTAATAAAATGATTCCCTTTGTAAGTGTAGAATTAAATAGACCAGAATCTTACAATGCTCTCAAAGTGTTCTTTGACTCCAGGTTCCTCCCCATGACTTCGGCGAGAAGCCTCACTAATGTAGGGCAGTGTGCTGCTGATTAAGCTTCTCCCCCATCAGCAAAAATGGAGATGAGATGAGAGCACCTAAGAACCTAAGTTACTCAGTCACCCTGGTGACAGTGACTAATGTACATCTTGTTTAGAAGAGGCTCACGTGACTCTCAGTTTCCCTGGTAACCACGGGAGAAGATGGGCAATTGCACTGTGACATGTTGCAGCAAAGTTTAAAGGAAGACTTTTGGGCACAAGGAAAGAACCTGGAATCCTCACATGCATAAGCACAAGCAGCTAGATTCACGAACAGATAGAGTTCCCATCATATTCTAATATGTGGAACAAGTTGGATTAGTGCATTAAAAGGCTTAGTTTACTTTTGTTCCACACTTAAAACTCCCATTGTCTATACTTCTGAGCCAGGAAGAGGGCTGATTTGACCATGCAGTGCACAGAACCATGGCTGCTTCTACCTCTTTAGTTAGGAGAAGGCTGCTGAAGCATAGCTGCTCCTGTATTCCCTGGGGATTTATTCTGTGCCAAGGAAGGTAACTGTGGACTAAGCAAAATAGGTCTGACACAATCCTTGAAGCTCAGGGCCTTCCAGTTTGAGAATACAGACTTATGGGATTCTGGTAAACTGGATAACCTTCCTCACTCCATATAAGAAGTAGGCCCAGGGTGGTTGTGACCTGCCTGACACTAGTGCCCATTTTTCACTCTCAGATAAGGGTCCTCTTGCTCACAAAACCGTACCACTTTGACAAAACACTGAGCAATAGGCTTTACACTTAACAAAAGTTGCATCTGAGATTTTTAAACTCTATGGAGGACAACTATCAGGACATACTGAATCACAACTTTATATTAAGACACAACTTTCAACACATGAAAACAATTTCATTTCCCTGAAACAATTAAAACACAGGAAACAGCTCAGGCCCATGTATTTAGTGGTTCTTTTAATTCTTAAGAAATCAGAAAAGTAAGTAAAATTAACTTGGAAAGCTTGCCCTCCAGTGGGGAAACAATGAACTAACCACGTACTTCAAAGTTTCAGGTAGTTACTGCCCTTAACTACATGCATTGGGTTGGCCAAAAAGTCTGTTTCATTTTTTCCATAAAATAAAAGACACATTTTTCATTTTCACCAATAACTTTATTGATTTGGATATTTTGAGTATCAGCTGTCTTCCATGTGGTATAACACTGGTTGTCCTTTTTTTAATTTTTTAAAAATATATTTTATTGATTATGCTATTACAATTGTCCCATTTCCTTCCTTTTATTCCCCTCCACCCATTTTTTGTCACAATTTTTTTTGTGGTAGTTTTATTTGCTTGCACAAGTAAAGGAGATAGATAGGGTATTCATATCCAAAACTCTGTGTCCTGAAAGCCCTCCCAAAATTTATATACCACACATGGATGTGGGACTAGCCCATTCCATCTCCTCCCCTTCTACCAGTCTGGATGGATGTAGTTTCTTTAATTCTGTAGTTGTCAGACTTCCATTCAACTCAATTTCTGACAGTTCTGAGTGATGGTTGTTCTATATTTTAGTTGATATTTTTATGTGAATGTGCAAGGAGGTAAGCTATGTTACCTATACTGACATCTTGACTGGAAGCCTCCAGATCTGAGTTTCTGATCTATGAGATTTTTTAAAATTTTTTTTTTATACTTTATTGCTTATGCTATTACAGTTGTCCCATTTCCCCTCCCTTTATTCCCCTCTGCCCTACACACCCACTCCCACCCACATTCCCCCCCTTAGTTCATGTCCATGGGTCATATATATAAGTTCTTTGGCTTCTCCATTTCCTATACTATTCTTAACCTCCCCCTGTCTATCTTCTACCTACCATTTATGCTTCTTATTCCCTGTACCTTTTCCCCCTCTCTCCCCACCCACTCCCCTGATGATAACCCTCCATGTGATTTCCATTTCTGTGATTCGGTTCCTGTTCTAGTTGTTCACTTAGTTTGTTTTTGTTTTGAGTTTTTTTTTGGTTCAGTTGTTAATAGCTGTGAGTTTGTTGTCATTTTACCATTCATATTTTTATCTTGTTTTTCTTAGATAAGTCCCTTTAACATTTCATACAATAAGGGCTGGGTAATGATGAACTCCTTTAACTTGACCTTATCTGGGAAGCACTTTACCTGCCCTTCCATTCTAAATGATAGCTTGGCTGGATAGAGTCATCTTGGATGTAGGTCCTTGGCTTTCATGACTTGGAATACCTCTTGCCAGCCCCTTCTTGCCTGCAAGGTTTCTTTTGAGTAATCAGCTGACAGTCTGATGGGCACTCCTTTGTAGGTTACTGTCTCCTTTTCTCTTGCTGCTTTTAAGATTCTCTCTTTATCTTTCATCTTGGGTAATGTAATTATGATGTGCCTTGGTGTGTTCCTCCTTGGGTCCAACTTCTTTGGGATTCTCTGAGCTTCCCGGACTCCCTGGAAGTCTATTTCCTTTGCCAGATTAGGGAAGTTCCCCTTCATTATTTATTCAAATAAGTTTTCAATTTCTTGGTCTTCCTCTTCTCCTTCTGGCACCCCTATGATTCAGATATTGGAACATTTCAAGACATCCTGGAAGTTCCTAAACCTCTCCTCGTTTTTTCAAATTCTTGTTTCTCCATTGTGTTGTGCTTGAATGTTTCTTTCTTTCTTCTGGTCTACACCATTGATTTGAGTCCCTTTTTTCTTCCCATCACTGTTGGTTCCCTGTACATTTTTCTTCACTTCCCTTATTGTATCCTTCATTTGTTCATCTAATTTGCGACCAAATTCAACCAAGTCTGTGAGCATCCTGATTACCAGTGTTTTGAACTGTGCATCTGATAGGTTGGCCATCTCTTCATCACTTAGTTGTATTTTTTTCTGGAGCTTTGATCTGTTCTTTCATTTGGGCCCCCTTTTTTTTTTTGTCTTGGTGCACCTGTTACATAGTAAGGGGCAGAGTCTTAGGTGTTCACCAGGGCAGGGCAACCACATCACTGCGTTGTGACACGGTATGTGGGGGAGGGTTCTGAGAGGGAACAGTGCCTCTTGCTCTGCTCTCTGCTGGTTTTCAGTCACTTCCCCTTATACCCACAACCAAATTGGGCCCTTCTGGTGCTGATTCCAGGGCTGGTGGGCTTGTGTACGTTCTGGACCCTGTGGGTCTCTCCAACAAGCTCTCCTGTGAGGCTGGGAGTTTCTCCCGCTGCCGCCGCCTCAACCCCCACAGGTGTTTTCAATCAGACACTTTGAGGCTTTATTTCTCCACAATGGGCCCCTGGGTTGCTTGGTCTGTTTCACTCCCCAGTTGTTCCTCCCAGTTTATCCACAGAAATGTGGGACCACCTGGTCCGCCAGCCACCACCTTGCCCAGTCCACCAGCCGCACCTTGCCGAGAGTCTGCTCCGCCCAGATGCTCTTCTCCGCCCCTCCTACCAGTCTGGGTGAGTGTTTCTTCTTTAACTCCTTGGTTGTCGGACTTCCATACAGTTCAATTTTCTGTCAGTTTTGGTTGTTTTTGTTTTTAAATTTGTTGTTGTCCTTCTTTTGGTTGTGCAAGGAGACATAGTGTGTCCACCTATGCCTCCATCTTGGCCGGAAGTCTGACCTATGAGATTTTTCTTCTCTCTGAAGACATTTTCTTAACATTTCTTGCAAGACAGGTCTGCTGTTTAAAGTAAATTCCCTCAATTGTTGTTTGTCTGAGAAAGTCTTGTTTCTCCTTCACTTTTGAAGAATACAATATTTTGCCATGTATAATGCAGTTTTTTGCCCAAGTTTTTGAGGGAAAAATAAGGATGCACATTATACATGGGTAGTGCCTGAAACACCTTGTGTCTGTTTTTCTGTTCTGTAATTATTTGTTACATAAAATTTCTTGTCCCATACTATGTTCAAAAATAAATAGTAAAATTCCCTTATAATATAAAAAACAAGTATCTAAATATAAATTTATAAATAATTGAAATAAAAAATTTAAATGAATAATTTTTTTCTGAAAGTTTTGGACAAAAATGTGGGTGCACATTATACATGGCAAAATACAGTATTTTGCTGGGTATAGAATTCTTAGGTGGTAGGTTTTTCTTTCAACCCTTAAATATTTCACTCTACTCTCCTC
>VMDR010028354.1:0-13183 GCA_007922815.1 Macrotus californicus
TATTATTACATGCCCAGTATTTATTTATCTTATAGCCAGAAGTGTGTACCTTTTGATCACTTTCATCTAATCCCTCAACCTCTCACCCCCTGCCTCTGGTAACAACTCTGCTCTCTTTTTCTATGAGTTTTAGTTAGTTTGTTTGTTTTAGATTTCACAGATAAGTGAGATCATACAGTATTGGGTCTTTTTTTGACTTATTTCACTTAGCATAATATATTCAAGGTCCAATTTTGTTGCAAATGGCAAGATTTCCTTCCTTTATATGGCTGAAAAGCATTCCCTTGTAGTATATACACACACCAAATTTTCTTATCCGTTCCTCTGCTGATAGATCCAACAGATGCTTTTAAAAGATTACTATGCTAAGTGGACAAATGACCACAGGATAGTATTAGGTTAGCTACTGCTACATAACAAACAGCCACAAAAACCTCAATGGCATGTAATAATACAGCTATTCTCAAATGTCTTCATCTCAGGGCACCTTTGTACTCTTAAAGATTACTGAGGTCCCCAAAGAGATTCTGTTTATGTCAGTTATATTAATCAACACTTACTGTATTAAAATGTTTAACTGTGAGTGATTTTAAAAAGTTATTAATTCCTTTTAAAATAACAATAAGGCAATTCCATGTTAACCCACATAACTTTTCTTCTTTTTTCCTTTTACTTTTTAAATTACAGTTGATGCATAATATTATGTTAGTTTCAGGTGTATAACATTTATACACCTGACATTTATATAACTTATGAAGAGATCACCTTGATATTTATGTAGTACCCACCTGGCACCAAACATAGTTAGCACATAGGAAACACCAGCTATGTTTCCTATGCCGTACTTTACATCCCTGTGACTGTTCTGTAACTTCAATTCGTACTTCTTAATCCCTTCATCTTTTTCACCCGCCTCCCCAACTCCTCTCCCATCTGGCAATCATTAAAATGTTCTCTGTATCTATGTGTTTCTGTTCTGTTGGTTTATCGTGATTTTTAGATTCCACATATAAGTAAAATCACCTGGTGTATGTCTTTCTCTTCTTATTTCATTTAGCATAATACCCCCAGGTCCATCCATGTTGTTGCAGATGACAAGATTTCATTCTTTTTATGGCTGAATCATGTTCCATTGTATATATGCACTACTTCTTTATCTATTCATCTATTGATGGACCCTTAGGTTGCATCCATATCTCAGCTTTGTAAATAATGCTGCAATGAACATATGGATGTATATGTCCTTTTGATTTAGTGTTTTGGGTTTCTTTGGATAAATACCCAGAAATGGAGTTGCTGGGTCTTTCTTTGTCTCTTGTTATAGCTTTGTTTTTAAGTTTATTTTGTCTGGTATAAGCATTGCTAACCTCAGCTTTTTTGTTTTGCTTTGTTTCCATTTTCATGAAATATCTTTTTCTATCTCTTTACTTTTCAGTCTGTGTGTATCTTTCAATCTGAACTGAGTTGCTTCTAGAAAGCATATGTAAAGGTCTTGTCCATTCAGTCATTGTATGTCCTTCGATTGAAGCATTTAATCCATTTGAATTTAAAGTAATTGTTGATAGCTATGTATATATTGCCATTTTATTATTCATATCTTTTATTTCTCCTCCTCCTCCTATCCTCCTCCTTCTTCTTCCTCTTCCTCCTCCTCTTTCTCTTCTTCTCCTTATTCAAGAAGACCTTTTAACATTTCTTGTAATACTGCTTTGGTGGTGGTGAACTCGTTTACCTTCATCTCGTCTGAAGAGCTTTATCTGTCCTTCAATTCTAAATGACAGTTTTGCTGGGTCAGTAATCTTGGTTGTAGGTCCTTGCCTTTCATCGCTTTGAATATTTCATGCCAATCCCTTCTGGATGGCAAAGTTTCTGTTGAGAAATCCACTGACAGTCTTATGGAAGCTCCCTTGTAGGTAACTAACTGCTTTTCTCTTGCTGCTTTTAAGATTCTCTCTTTGTCTTTATCCTTTGGCATTTTAATTATGATGTGTCTTGGTGTGGATCTCTTAGGGTACACCTTCTTTGGGACTCTCTGTGCTTCCTGGACTTGTATGTCTATTTGTTTCTCCAGATTAGGGAAGTTTTCTGTCATTATTTTTTTCAAATAGGTTTTCAATCTCTTGCTCTCTCTTCTTCTAGCATCTCCATGATGCAAATATTGGTATGCTTGAAATTGTCCCAGAGGCTCCTTACACAATCCTCACTTTTATGGATTCCTTTTTCTTTTTGCTGTGCTGATTGGGTTCTTTTTTTTCTTTCTTTCTTATATTCTAAGTTGCTGTTTTGATTCTTGGCTTCCTCTACTTTACTGTTGATGCCCTGTAAATTATTCTTCATTTCAGTTAGCATATTCTTCATTTCTGACTGATCCTTTTTTATGCCGTTGAAATTCTCACTAAATTCATTGAGCATCCTTATAACCAGTGTTTTGAACTCTGCATCTAGTAGATTGCTTGTCTCCATTTTGTTTAGTTCTTTTACTGGAGTTTTGTTCTGTTCTTCCATTTGAGCCATGTTTCTTTGTCTCCTCATATCGGCTGCCTCCCTGTGTTTGTTTCTATTTATTAGGTAGAATGCTACATCTTGGTAAAGTGGTAGAGTGCTACACCTTGCCAGGTTTGGTAGAGTGACCTTATGGAGTAGGTGTTCTGTAGGGTTCCGTGGCACAGCCTCCAAAATCACCCAAGCTGGGCACTCCAGGTGTGCCCTTGTATGGGCAATGTGCACTGTCCTGTTGTAGTTGAGCCTTGATAGTTATTTGCACCTCACTGATAGGAACTGACCCCCCAGGCTGCTCAGCCATGAGAGGATCAGGCTTTGACTGCAATGGAGGAGCTGCTGAGCAGGGGCCAACCCCATGGAACAGGACTTGCTTCAGTGGGGCTTTGGTGCCTGCTGATCTGCTCCTATAGTGTGTCACTTGTATAGGTAGTTAGGTTGTAATCCAGTGGATTTGAAGCTGACCACCAGGTGCACTGACTCTGGGGCCTCCAGGGACATGCAAGGTTAGCCACCACTTGTGCCCTGCCTGGGGCCACCAGGCATGAGTTACACCGTGATCTGCAGATGGCTACTACTTATGCTGGGCTTGGAGGTGCTCAGAAGAAGCCAAGCTATAAACCAAGGCTGGCTACTGCTAGTGCCAGGCCTGGGGCCACTAAGCAAAAGGCCATATGTGACTTGTTTGAGAGATTTTAGGAAAGTCTGAAGCAGGACCGAAGAGAGGCCGTTTGTATAGAAAAGCCACTAGAAGCGGCTTCAGTGGGTCCACAAATTGGGTGGGGCGGGGTCTCAAGGAATCACCAGGGCAGAGTGAACAATGCTGGGCAAGTTGATGGAGACTTAGATCCGGCACTTGCCTGCCAGCTCTCTGGGGAGAGAACTCAGCAATGGAATCATGGCCTCTGCCAGCCCTCACACTGAAGCCAGACAATTCGGTTCCTCCTCTTGTGTCCCTGGCACCTCTCGAGCTATTGCCCCAGTTCTGGAGCTCAGAGCAAATGAGTCCAAGTAAGTCTGTGTGCAGGTCCTTTAAGAGGAACTACTAAAACTCTAGGAACACTCCATCTCAGCCACAATCTAGTTTTTACAGCCAAAAGTTATGGACTTTTTATCCCAGCACTGGAATGCTTAGTTAGGGGTTCTGATGTGAGGCTAGGACCCCTCACTCCTTAGGGGAGACCTCCACAGCCAAGATATCCTTCCTGGTTTTTAACTACCACATGGATGTGGGAGCAGCCTGTTCGGCATCTCCACCCCTCCTACAAGTCTTGAAAGGGGCTTCTTCTTTATATCCTTAATCATAGGACTTCTGTTCACCTAGATTTCAGGCATTCTGAATGATGGTTGTTCTGTAATGTAATTGTAATTTTGATGTGGTTCTGGGAGGTTCAGAGTATCACATTTACCTATGCTATCTTGATCAGAACTCCCAAACTTTTTTTAATTAAACCACTGCACCCCATGAGTTTTGTTATGCTGTATCTTCTTTTTGATTCATTCCAAAATATTTTCTATTTGACCTTGTAATTTCCTCTTTGATTCATTGGCTATTTGAGAATGTCATTTAGTACTTTTCACATATTTGTAAATTTTCCAAATTTCCTTTTTACTGGCTTCTAATCTCACTCTATTGTGGCCAGAGAACATACTTTGTGTTATTTCCACCCTTTTAAATTTATTAAGACTTATTTTATAGCCTACCATAGTCTATTCTGGAGAATGTTCCATGTGCATTTGGAAGAATGTGTATTCTGCTGTTGTTGGGGACAATATTCTAGAGATATCTGTTAGGTCTAGTTTGTTTATAATGTTGTTTAAGCTTCTATTTCCTTGTTGATCTTATGCCAAGTGATTTATCCTTTATCCATCATTTAAAAACAGGATATTAAAGTCACCAACTATTATTTTTGAATTGTCTATTTCTCCCTTCAGTTCTGTCAGGTTTTGCTTCACGTATTGTGGGGATCTGTTATTCAGTACACATATGTTTATAGTTGGTTATTTTCCTGATGGATTTACTCTTTCATCATTATAGAATATCTCACTTTCTCTAGTAATTTTTTTTTGTTTTAAAATCTATTTGTCTGATCTATTTGTATAGCCACCCCAGCTTTCTATGGGTCCTGTTTGTATGATATATTTTTCATATCATTTTACTTTCAACATGTTTAATCCTTGAATCTAAAATATGAGGAGGGCCCCACAAAAACCAGAATTACCTTCTGGAGGGTGGGCTCCTTGTAGCACAGGCTTCCCCCGCTAGGTGAGTGTTCCAGGAACACATCTGTATCAGTGTGCCAGCTGACACTGTTGTGAGAGGCTGCGTTCTGACTCAGTGGATTTTTTCGAAGACTCCTTTAATGTGTTTGCCCATTTCATGATCAGGTATTTATGAGCACACCATTCTGAGTGGTCAGCAGTTTTTGACCCAAAATAGCATGAGCTCTCTACCCTCCCCTCCCTATTCACCTGATCTCACCCCAAGAGACTATTTTTTTTATTTCCCCAGATGAAAAAAGTCCTCAAAGGGAAACATTTTGCCAATGTGGAAGAGGTGAAACAAAAAACAGCAGAAGTACTAAAAGGCATGAAAATTGACAAGTTTAAAAACTGTTTTGAGCAGAGGCAAAAAGCATTTCAATAGATGTATTGCATCAAGTGGAGAGTACTTTGAAGGTGATTGAAGTTTAAACATGTAAGAATAAATATACAATTTTTAATAAATAAATTTGGGGGTTTTTTGGGTCCCCCCTCATATGTCTCCTGTAATCAGTATATAATTGGTATTGTTTTTTTTATATAGTCTGTCATGGCTTTTTAAAAATCAGTGTATATGTCAACATTGAAAAAAGAAATATAATGTCTTGTTATTATAAAAATAAATCTAACTCACAGAACCCCTGAAAGGGATCTATAGTCTATTCTTTGAGAACTGCTACAAAAATGAATTATTTACTATTGCTTATGCATTGTGAATTATCTGGGAAGAGACTGATCTAGGCTGAGACTGGCTTGATCCTTTTCCTGGGACCAGCAGAGGAGTGTAGACAGGTCCTTCTCTTGGTGACAGCAGAAGCTCAAGAGGCCAAGTGGAGGCAGATCATTTAAGGATCTACCTTATTATACTGGTCAAAGTAGGTCACATGACCAAACCCAAAGTCAAGGGGCAAAAAATATATTCTACTCCTTTAATAAGAACTGCAAAGTCCAGGCAAAGGGCAAGAATAGAGGGAATGGTAAAGAATGGGGGCCAATGTGCAATCTATACACAGGCCAAGAATGAAAGCAGAGTGACAAGCTCAGAGCCTACTGTAGCAGCTAGAGAGAGAGGAGGGTGACTCGGATGAGGGTGGCACTGGAGAGAGAGGTCGAAAGCAACTGGATTCGGGTATGAATTTGGGCAAGTCAGTTCTTCCCTCCAAACCTTTATTTTCTCAACTGTAAAATGGTATTATTGTGACAATTAAATGAGATGATGTCCACAAAGTTTAACTCCAGTGAGCATTTGACCTATGAAGGCTACTAGTATCATCTCTAAAGTGGGGAGGATTTAAAACACTCAAGACTTCTGGTCAGGGTCAAGGCACCAGACCAGAGGCTGGCACATAAGATATACTCCAGTTGTTCATCTCTTACATTTTGTCAGCTTTCTAAAATGTTTCAAGATTTACAGTAAAAGGCCCTGGCTGATGTGGTTCAGTGGATTGAGCACCAGCCTGTGAACCAAACAGTCACTGGTTCCATTCCCAGTCAGGGCACATGCCTGGGTTGTAGGCCAGGTCCCCAGTAGGGAGCACTTGAGAGGCAACCACACATTGATGTTTCTCTCTCTTTCTCCCTCCCATACCCTCTGTAAAGATAAATAAATAAAATCTTTAAATTCAAGATTTTATTAAGTTTTACAATAAAAGATCCACTTACATTAACACTATTAAAAGTAGGGTGAAAGATTAAGATCAAGAGACTTGTCTCTTTGACTTAGTCCTGGAAGTGACAAAGCCACTTAAAGAAAAGAATTTTAATCACTTTGTTCAATTACAGAAAGTGTTTTGTTATTTTCTAATGGAGCTAAACACACTTCCCAGAGATCATTCTTATTCTGCTACTGTTTGGCTGGGTTGGAGGGAGAAGGTTGGATGGAGTTGGAGGAGGTGAATTCAACTTAGACACTGTTTCATGGAGATTCCCTTTGTTTGATTTTTTCTTCAGCATTCACTCTGCAGGAAGAGCTATTAATCTAGCCAGATGATCTAAGACAAGCTCGTAACCTCTCTCTACTTCAATTTCTTCATCTGTAAAATGGGGATGATAATAATGCAACTACTTCCTCTGAGGACTAATTGAGGACTAACCATAAAATGCACTTGGAGGAAGGACTGGCACAGTCGGTGCTATGGAAGTCTTTCATATTATTGCTATTATTATCATTTAATAAAAACTCAGATGTTATTGCCCAGAAAAGTAGGGTACAGCTTGACAAAGTCAGTGTGAAACAATCTTGTTGCTTAGAAAAACCAAGATCTAAATGTCTTCAGGAAACCAATGCTCGGTTCCAACCTCTAGAACAAGATATAGAATCTGTATTTCCTGTCTGATTGCTCCTCCCTGGTTTGAAAACCATGGGTAATCAAGGAGAAAGCCAGGTCTTGCAACTTGCTAAAGCCCACGCTGGGCACTTTCCTGCCCTCCCCCAGTTCGTTCAGCTTGGCCATGGTTACAGTGCTTCTAGAGCTGTCACCAGGAAATAATAAAGAATAGACATATAGTTAGATCTGCAATGCTCAAGCAAGGGTTAGCCTTAAGCATCACATTTCAAAGTCCTTTCTTTTAAAGCTAAGGAAACTGTGGCTCAGAAGATGAGTAACTTGCCCAAGGTCACCCTGTTAGTGGTAGTACATTCTGCTTGACCCCAACACCTGTGGATTTAACTAACAATGCCTTTCTGTGCTCAGCAACAAAGCTCCCTCATTCAGGCTCCACATCTTCACTGTCCTCCATCTACACTCAGGACAGAGTTTGCAGACCCTTCTCTTACCAAGACATTCTGCCTTGTCCCTCAGAAAGCACAGACTAGAGATGAGTCCATCACTCTACCTGATGTCTGCCCAGTCCAAGGGCTGGTGGGACAGTCCTCTCTTTTGTCCTAAATACCATATTTCCATTAATATAGCTAGAGAACAACCTGGTTTCCTTGCATGACGGTGATTCGCATGCTGCTCACTAAAAACTGAAATCCTTCAGCCCACTGCAGATGCATTTGCTAAGCAGTGCCTCCCTCAACTCCATCTCACATTTAGAACACTGGCATCTAGCTCCCTGGCTCACCCTAAGGGCTCAGAGCACCGTGGCATCTGGTTGCCTTGACTTCTGAGAGGAAGTGGGTGTGGCAACCCAAGAAGAGGACTCCAAGGTGACCCACTCCGTTGGCACCTACCAGGCAGGACCACTACCAAATTCAGCACAGTCAGGCACTCTCCTGGGGGGATAAAAACCAGTCTTGGCACCCCTGAGTCTGCTTCCTTGACACTTTCCCGACCTTTTCCTGGGACCCTCAAACAATCCACCCCACCCATCCTCATCCAAGTCTAGCCACTGCAGAGATTCAGGTGGCTAGAAACTGCCTATGCTCTTCAGTACAGCAGAAAAGCCGGTTGGAGAATGATATGGAGAGTATGGCATGGCTGTTTTGGAAGGAAGGGAAGGAGGGAGGTAAATAATCAATTCTAAGTGCTCAGCATGATATCAACCACAAGGTGAGAACTCGGAAAGTGTTATCTTTAATAAACTCATTGTGTTTGAAGCCTGGGGTGGTCCCTTGCCCAGCTGCCCACCTTTAGCAACCCCCCCGAACATTGCCTCTTCTCAGCCTTTCCCACCATGCCTCACCCCAACTGAATGCATAACTCAGGAACAACCTCCTTTCTCCTCTGCCTTCCACAATGACCAAGATTTCCTGCCTCAGAAATGGTCTGATAACTTGTTCACAGGGAGATGCTACCAACTTAGCATCTCTGTATGATTTGAGGTGGGCAGGACCCACGGGCTCAGAAACTGCCGACCCTATAGAAAAGAGCACTGTGCAGATTTGGGGGCACTGGCTGTGGACCAGTGTGGGCGTAGGAGCCAATGCAAAGGCTGCCCCACAGGAGAATCCCCAGCAAAGCTGGCCACAGAGTCCTCTAGGAAAACCCTCTCTGGGTTGGAGCCCGGAGGAGCGTGATCCCCATAGCGCAGGCCTGGGGAGGAAACGGCTCCCACAGCAAAGCTGCCTGCATCCTGGGCCTTCCCCACAGAGCAGCCTCTTTCTTGGCCCCATTGGCCTCTCTCTGCGTCTGCTCTAAGCCCTGAGACGAGGCCCGGGCTGGGTGGAAGAACTTCTTCCCGGGGCGCCCTGTGTGATTACACCTACCACAAAGCAGCAGCAGCAGCAGCTTTGCACCACAGGGTGGGTTGGGACGAACTCCCCACAGTCTTGGTGTGGCCACCCTACCAGCTATGGGACCCTGGGCGAGCCACCTGTCTCTCTTGGTGGCTTCTTCCTGAGTCACAGTTGCCTCCCTTCCAGGACTGTTGGAGGAGCTGGGGAGATAACTGATGGATAACTGCCTGGCATGGCCTGGCTGGTAGTGAATGCTCAGAAAAGGGCCTGGAGACATCAAGCCCTGGAACACGCCCTGACAAAGACCATCTTCTTCGTGCCTTCCTTGCTGTGAGCCCGCTTCTGAGGCCTTCTTTTCGGAGCCAGCCGTCCCTCCAGTTCTAATGAGGATGTGTGAACTCTAAGGCTAGGGACCGAGAAATAGGGATAAGTGACCATAGCCAAAGCCACAGTACCCGACCCCAGAGGTGAAGAAAGGCATGATGCACTGGTTCTGCTGGCATCACTCCTTTTGACTGAAGGAAAGTGACAGGCAAATACTAGCACAAGGGACAGAGGCCAGACAGCAAATTTGCTTGAGGAAACTCGCTAGACATAGATGGACTCTGAATCACCAGGCACTGGTGACTCAAAGCCTCAGAGACATTAGCTAATTGCTAAAGTTATTACAGGCGATGAGGGATTGGGATCTCCCCTGCCAGGCTGACATGGGGCTCAGGGCATCTTCCATGTGCCTTGGCTCAGTGGACAGCCACTGCATCCTGAAGGCATGGAAAGTAGTAGGCTACTGAATTCTGACAAGTAGCTTTAGCTTTAAAACACAACTCACTTGAAAAGCAAGCGACCCAAAAGACAGCCCTAAACATGATAAAATTATCAATTGAAAATACCCAGAAAGATATTTGATAAAGAATAAAATGGATAAAGCTTATGAGTGCTTATATTTTGCTTCCTGCCAAAACATATATGTTTAAAATGTCATTAAATATCACAGCAGGTAGAAATGTCCAAATGCCTTGCTGATCAAAGTGTGTTCTGTTGACCAGCTACATCAGCATCGCCCGGGAGCTGTTAGCAATGCACAATCTGAGGCCTCACCCCAGGACTCCCAGAATTATGGAATCAGAATCCGTATTTAACAAAACCCTTGGGCAATCTGTATGTACACTGTAGCTTAAGAAGCACTGATCTAATACGTATAATCATTTGCCTGTGATTAAATACTGGAGTTATTTCTAATTAACATTCGTCTATCAAACATTGGCTAAAGGCCTACGATGCTGGAGGCTGTCAAGCCCCAAGGACACAGCTGTAAACGAGAGAGACAAAATTCTGCTGTTACAGAACTGACATCCTGCTGCGGGGAGTCAGATAATAAACAAATTCCACAAATAAGATAGTTCCAGGCTGTGGTAAAGGTTAAGAAGAAAACAGACAGGGCGATGAGCTTACAGAGTGATGAGGGCGGTCAGGGAAAGTCTCTCTGAAGAAATGGCATCTGAGTTGGGGCATGAAGAACAGAAAGAATCCAGCCACACCAAGCGGGAAAGGCTGAGGGAACAGCAAGTGCAAAGGGCCTGAGGCAGGCGTGCACATGACAGGTCAGATGAACAGAAAGGAAGCATATGGCCACAGCACAGTGCTCAAGAGAAAAGTAGGGGGCAGGGAATGAAAAATGAGGGCCTATAAGACATGGCAAGTGGGATTTCACTCTAAGTACAAGTCACTCATGAGGGATAATTAAGTGAGTGTCAGGATTTTCCCTCTAGCTTAAAACAGTACCCATTTTGTTGCTCCTTTCTGTGTGTGGGGAATACTAGCAGGTCTCAGTGGGGCAGCTCATTTCTGCTCTGTAGGGTGTCAGGTGAGGAGGCTGGACAACTTGAGGATCTATGATGGGCAGCTGGAGTTTCAGTGTCAGCTGTCAGGGGGCCTCTACGTCTACCCAGCTGACCTTCCATTATCTAATGCTCTCACCCGCGCTGCTTTACATTGCAGCCAGCTTCCAAGAGCCAGTTACATTTTTAACAGATCTCTCTGGCTGCTGAGTAGAAAGTGGATGGTACAGAGGGCAAGGCTGGGAGGAGGCTGTGGGCCAGTAATACCGATGAGCTGGTGGTGACTTGGCCTGGATGGGTGGAGGGCATGGCAGCAACAAGGGCACTGGAGACAGCTTTGAAGTCGAATCAGTATGACCTGCTGATAGATTGAGTGTGCTGCAGAAAGTAAGGGGAGAATCAGAAATGATTTTTAAGTCTCTCTGAACAACCACATGGATGAGGGTGCCCGATACCTCTTCCTGAGAGGAGGAAGAAGAGCAGGTTTGACTCAAGGTGGGAGGGTAGAAAAACAGAGCTCTGCTTTTGACATGTCTACTGCAAGAGGCCTCTTAAACACCAGTGTGGAGGTTTCATGCAGCCAGTCAGGTGCATAGTTTGGAACTCGGGGAAAGGTCTGGACCTGAGTGGAGAGCTGACACTAAAAGCATGGGGGAAGGTGGGTAGAGAAAAGGGGAGCTTGTAGAAGCAGACATCATGGTGGGAAGAAAACCAGGAGAGGGCGACAGCCTGACAGTATGGGAGGAGAGAGTTTTCCATGAGGACGGAGGGAGTCTTCAGTGTGGGGTTTCGTTAAGGTTCCTTTCCAACATGGAAGATCCTGTAGCACGCTTGAATATTCTTGGGGTGCTCCAATAGAGAGGTGATGGCAGAAGTGAAGGCCTTGAGACAGAATGTGGATGGACGCAGAACTCAGGTGAGGACTGGCCTCAGAGGCCACGCCTTCCAGAAGGGCAGGTGCAGGTGGATCAGGACAGGAGGGAGGATATGGGGCAGTATCTGTCTGGTCATCACTATTTTCTCAGTGAAGGTCAAGGTGGAGGAAGATGTGTCTGGGAGGTTTGAGGTGAGAGCAACAGTTAGAAAGTCACATGGAAAAGCCCTGTGAGGGGAAACTTGAATTTATCAGCTTAGGGATGTTCTCCTTCTTTTATCTTCCTATAATAAATTCCAATAGGACTTCCAGCCAAGATGGAGGCATAGGTAGACACACTGTGCCTCCTTGCACAACCAAAAGAAGGACAACAACAAATTTAAAAACAAAAACCAACCAGAACTGACAGAAAATTGAACTGTATGGAAGTCTGACAACCAAGGAGTTAAAGAAGAAACATTCATCCAGACCGGTAGGAGGGGTGAAGACAGGCAGCCGGGTGGAGAGGACTCAAGGCAGGGCAGCGGCTGGCAGACTGGGCAGTCCCACACCCACGTGCAGATAAACTGGGAGGAACAACTGGGAGTGAGATAGACCACGCAACCCAGGACTCCAGCACTCCAGCACGGGAAAATAAAGCCTCAAACCTCTAACCGAAAACACCTGAGGGGTTGAGGTGGCAGCAGAAAAAATTCCCAGCCTCACAGGAGATCTCCTTGGAGAGACCCACAGGTTCCTAGAACATACACAAGCCCACCCAGCTGGGAATCAGCACCAGAAGGGCCCAATTTGATTGTGGGTAGAGGGGGAAGTGACTGAAAACCAGCAGAGAGAGGAGCAAGCAGCACTGTTCCCTCTTGGACCTTTCCCCCACAAACAGCATCACAATGCAGTGACAGGGGTTGCCCCACACTGGTGAACACCTAAGGCTCCACCACTTACTACGTAACAGACATGCTGAGACAAAAAAAAAATGGCCCAAATGAAAGGATAGATCAAAGCTCCAGAAAAAATACAACTAAGCAATGAAGAGATAGCCAACCTATCAGATGCACAGTTCAAAACACTGGTAATCAGGATACTCACAGAATTAGTTGAATATGGTCACAAATTAGATGAAAAAAATGAAGGCTACAATAAGGGAAATGAAGGAAAATGCACAGGGAACCAATAGTGATGGGAAGGAAACTGAGACTCAAATCAATGGTGTGGACCAGAAGGAAGAAAGAAACATTCAACCAGAACACAATGAAGAAACAAGAATTCAAAAAAAAATGAGGAGAGGCTTAGGAACCTCCAGGACATCTTGAAACGTTCCAATATCTGAATCATAGGGGTACCAGAGGGAGAAGAGGAAGAGAAAGAAACTAAAAATTTATTTGAACAAATAATGAAGGAGAACTTCCCCAATCTGGCAAAGGAAATAGACTTCCAGGGGGTCCAGGAAGCTCAGAGAGTCCCAAAGAAGTTGAACCCAAGGAGGAACACACCAAGGCACATCATAATTACATTACTCAAGATTAAAGATAAGGAGAGAATCTTAAAAGCAGCAAGAGAAAAGGAGACAGTTACCTACAAAGGAGTTCCCAT
>VMDR010028355.1:0-13184 GCA_007922815.1 Macrotus californicus
TCCTCCATCATGTCCTTACATGACACCCAGCACAACACTGTCGTGCAGCAAGTGCTCAACAAGGGTTGACTGATTAATTTATTTAAAAGACTGTAGAATGACAAAGGGAAAATATGTTCCTTATTTATTAGTGAAATTACAATCCACAAATGGAACCACAGTCATTTGTCTTTATTACACACCCAAAAATTTTTAGGTGTGATTCCCAATATGATTCATAGTCAAGAAAAAAGGAAATAAATGCAGACAACTGTAAATGAACAACAATAAAATAATTTTAAAAATTAAAAAATTTAAAAAAAGAAAAAAGCAAATAGAAACTGACTCTGGGATGGCTCAACTTACATAATTTAGTGGACAACTATTTGAAAGCACCCGTAATCAATAAATATGTGCAAAAACTAAATATAATATATTTTAAAAATTAAGAAAAATATTTTTACATAAATGCAGAGAAATCTCAACACAGAAATGAACCACACTAAAATAAGTGGGAATCTTAGAAATAAAGAGAAAAACTCATTGATGTGCTCAACAGCAGACTGGGGGTGGCAGAAGAAAAATTCCATAAATGAATCATGAAACTGGCATATTTATAATATTTAATACTACTCAGCAACAAAAAAACCCTACTTGTTCATCTATTAATATGGATACATTTTCAAACAACCTGAAAGAGAGAAGCTAGACCATAGGGTACCTACTAAATAATCTATGGAAATAAATTTCAGAAGGGTCACATGTAACCTATGGGCAACACCAATCAGGTCCTGGTTGCCAGGGGTTGGGTCGAACAGAGGCATGGACTGGGGGATCACAAGAAAACCTATACAGTGATACAATTTTCATATTAATCCATGTCAGGGTTACACGGGCATCTGCTTTTGTCAAATACTTTATTCCTTTTTTTAAAGGATTGAATTTGCATTCATTTTTAGAGAGAGGGGAGGGAGGCAAAAAGAGATAGAGAGAAACATCGATGTGCGAGAAAAACATCTGTTGGTTCCCTTTCACGTGCCCCCAACCCGGGACCTGGCCTGTAACCCAGGCATGTGCCCTGACTGGGAAGTGAAGCAGAGACCTATCTGTGTGCGGGGTGAGGCCCAATCCACTGAACCACACCAGTCAGGGAAAATTTGCCAAATAATTTAAATGTTACACTTGAAATGTGACATTATTATTTCATGGAACTTATCCAATAAACTCTATTTAAAATAAGGTGGAAAAGGGGGAAGGGTCATCAAGGAACATATATAAAGGACACATGGACAAAGCCAAAGGGAGATAGGATTGAGGGTGGGTGCTCGGGATGAGTGGGGTAGAGGGGAGTGATGGGGGTAAAATGGAGACAACTGTACTTGAACAACAATAAAAAATGAGTTTAAAATTATTAAACTCCTGGGACAAAACATAGTAGAAAAGATTCAGAAAAAAATAAGTATAAATAAAAAATGAAAAGTAAGGTGGAAAAAAATCCTTAGGCTCTAGATCTTGTGATAATCTGTAATACTTCTTTTAACTTAATAATTAAGGAATTCTGTTTTAATTTGAATTAAAAAAATCAAAAAAGGAGAAGCAGAAGATTAGGGAAGATGACAATAAATACTGGGTAGTGATTCAGGTTCCCTCTCCTAAATTAGAGAGCCATTACATCCCCTGTTCTCTAATTACTACCTGTGTGGTCTAGAGGAGGTGTTAGAGCCTCTAGCTCTAGTTCCCTCTGTAAAATACAAAGGAAAGGGCTCATAATTTTTCACAAGGTTCAGCCTTACCCCAAGATGGAGGTTAGATAAGAGTAAGTCCATGAAGTTGCTAGAACATTAGTGGTCAGTGAATTGTAGGCAGTATTTTTATTATTAGTCATAAGTTCTCATTTCATGAGGGCCTAGCCTCTCTACATAAAATTGTGAGAGGCGATCAACCTGGTGTGGTGGCTCCAAGATTTTTTCTTTTCCTGGGGCAGCATGACGGACTGGAGGTGAAAGTAGAGAAGAAGGGTAATTTTCTCCTAATCTAAAAGACTGGGTATTGACCCAGAATTGTGGGAATCAATATCTCATCATATTATAGTTGAGTCTAGGGCAAAAAAACTAAACAGAGAGGAAATTTTGTTTTGTCCCAGTGAAATGTTACCTAGATCATAACAAGAAGACTAAAGAATCAGAAGAAAGAGTAGACTTTAGAGGTAAGTGTTTGAAAACACTTCAGAGGGAAGAGAGACAGATAAGAACACAGGATTTCCAGTGTTACCATGAAACATTGTGTGTGAGAATTTATATCTATTCCCATACAAGAATGCAAAGTCCTACCTACATTTTAATTTAAATTATCTTCTCTTCCCATGGGAAGAAAAACACAGGAATTGTTTTCTCTTTTTAAAATTTATTTATTTTTTAATGTTGTTCAAGTACATTTGCCTCCATTTCCCCCACACCACAGCCCCCAGCCCCACCCATTGCCTCCTCCCACCTTCAAACCTTCCCCCTTTAGCGTTGTCCATGTGTCCTTTACACATGTTCCTTGGTGGGCCTTCCTTTATTTTCCCCTATTATCACTCTTCCCCCTTCCCTCTGGTTACTATAAATTCATTCTTTACTTCAGTATCTCTGCTTATATTTTGTTTGTTTGTCTTGTTGATTAGGTTCCACTTATAGGTGAGATCATATGGTATTTCTCTCTCACTGCCCAGCTTATTTCACTTAACATAATGCTCTCCAGTTCCATCCATACTGTTGGGAAGGGCAGGAGCTCCTTCTTTCTTTCTGCTGCATAGTAGTCTATTATGGAAATGTACCACATTTTTTTCATCCACTCACTTACTGATGGGCACTTAGGTTGTTCATTCAATGAAAATCTGTATCTGGGAATAAACTGACATGGACAATATAGGGAACCGATCCACATGATGTGGCAAATGTAGCCCAGCCTCTGACTTGGAAAGCCAGCAGGGAGCGTGTCGGCACACAGGAAACCAAGCCCACGGATTGGTTTTCCGATAGGGAATCAGGTCAGCATTGTACCTAGGCCACTTTGACGTTTGCTTTTGCTAAAACTCCCTCACCCTGAATTGAGGCAGCAAACGTTTACTACGATCTGTGCTAAACCTCCCAAGTATGGAGTGTAACCAGTTCAACCATGTTTCCCCTTTACATTTGCAAATGCCCTTTTTCTTTGAAGTAATTAGCAAAATTCTTTCCTTTGTTATCTATAAAGGGTAACCATCTAAAGCAAAACTGTGCATAGTAAATGAGATCCATCCTTGATGTAATGTACCTAGAATATCAATAAAAGCCTGTCCAGGCAGGGGTCGGGGCCCTCCCTCTCACTTAGAGAGCAGATGTGCCATCCCTTTTTCTCCACAGGACTTCTGTAGTCTGTGTGAATTTGTTTGTCATTCATCACAGCCATATCACAGACATCTACAATACACAGACCCTGCTGGACAGAGTCTGCATCAGGACATTTCTGAAGAATAATTGAACAACTTGTATTAGAAGGAAAACCTAACTTATATGAATCTAGTGACTCAACATAGTGTAGGCAATTATGAGCAGAACTTGACCTGATGACTCACCCCACCCACCCCACCACATGATCTCCTGCCCTGAGACAGCTGCATTGCCTGTCTCCAACATCTCTGAGTGCAGCTTTACACAACTGAGAGAGACTGGTCCCAAAGTCAGAGCAGAAACTACGTTCTTAGAGACAGAGGTGCCAAAGTACTCTTCTCAGCATATTGTGGGCACTGATGGCCTTTGTCTTCCCTGATAGAAGCAGGGAAGTCCTAGGGTGAGACTGAGGACACCCTAGGATTCAGGGGAGATGGTGGGGAGGGGCTGAGGGGATGAACAAGGCCAATGTGACTAACACTCCAGGAAAAAGAGAAAGAAGGGGAAAGGAACCCAGATTTTGAGTCTTTCTTCTTTACTTAAAATTTAATTCCTCCCTAGAAGTTCCAGGAAATTTTCTTAAGGTCAGCTCTACTAGGGGTCAATTTTGTTGTTTCTAATGTCCATATCATCTAGCAGATCCCAGAAGGTCATCCAATTCTATCCAACAGCATCTAGGCAGGAAGGTGAGATTGTGGAACCAGACTGTTTAATCGACACAAGGGTTGGATGTTATCTATGCTATTGGTACAAAATACCATGCATGTTATTGATACAAAAGGCTTCCCAGTAGCAAGGTGATTTTCCTTATTTCTTAGCACAAAAGTGCAGAAACTATGAATACTGGGTCAATATTCTGTGAAGTTCCAGAAAACAACTAATTCTATCAAGCTCATCATGTCACCATCACAGCTAGAAGGCTCAGCAACATATTTCTGACATCTTGGACAGTCCACTAAAGGAAAAGATAGATGAGCTTCACAAACAAACAAACTAACTATCTCTACCTGAGACTATTGCATATTTCCATATTCTAAAGGAAAAATTACAACCCTTACCTAAGTATATGTTAGAAGCTAGTGGTTGAAGTGTGTAAGATAAGATCTAGAAAGGATGTTGTTGAGTTTATTCTAGGAAGCACTCAGTGACAGCTGGATCAGACACTACATAGGACCACGTGTAAAAGCCATACACTTCAGATAACATCACATTTCTTCCCATGGAGTACGCCATAAAAGAGCAACATGTGAAAGACAGTTTTGAACAATATACTTAATAATTCCAGATGTTATACCTGCTCAATATAATGGTTTGGAAAAGATAGTTCTTTTGGAATACTGGACCCAATTTCAGCAAGTGTATGAAGGGGTGGGACAGAGGCTTTTCCTGGACACCAAGTAATTCTTTAAACAACAGTCGGTGTCCTGCAAGTCAACACAACTCTGACATTACCTAACTGGAGAGAGCACCAGATACCACAAGTTTAGGGTACAGTCCTACAACACTGCCTCTCCCCACTTCAGATGCCAGTTCCAAGCCTAGATTGTTACCTGTGCTCCTGACCCACCAGCTACAAATGGGAGGTTGCAACAATGCCCTTCAACTCATCATGCCAATCATATATGTCCAGGTGGTTACCTGAACTTCTGACCCACTGGCTATTAATCCTACGAAACACTCCATGAGTTTAATTAATTGTTTCAAAAATGGGGTTTAGCGAGCAATAGAACTCAAACTACAAACAGCAAAAGATAAAACAGTGCCCTCTCTCTTACTGACCAGGAACAAGGTATTTCAGTTATGAAGTATGATTTACAATTATATTGTGTTTTGCAGTATCCTTATGGCTCACAGAGAAAGCTGACAAAGATCCTGCATCCCTGATAGCAGGACCTCAATGTTATGTACAATGAAAGATGAACACAGCCCCAGTCCTACTATGATGTATAAAGCGTGAAAGGGCATTGCTTCCTTCCACCTTAACATGTAAACTAGACAAGCAGCAAACTCATAATTTTGCGTTAACCTAAGAGAGACCTGAGGTCACAGGACAAACAAGGAGGCTGGATTTTCATGAGAAACAGGCTCCTCCAAGGAGACACAGGCACATGGACTGGTACAACTTTAGCAGAGCATGGGTGAAAGAGGTGTTGGCTGCCAGACAAGTAGAAAGGAAATAAGTTACAGGAAGGAAGGATAGATGGAAGGAAGGAAGGAATGAAGGAAGGTTGGTTGGAAGGAATTACCTGGAGTATGGATGAGTGTTCTTATCACAATATAGTACTACTAACAGTAATAGACGCAAGAGGCATATGCACTCATCTTCACAGATGGTTACCACTTGTTCAGTAAAATCACTGGGAGCAGGGTGGGTGACAGAGGGAGCCCCACCAGAGATGTGGGTCTGCGGGACATGACCAGCTGTGACTGCAGGATGGCACCAATCCCTCCAGCTTGCCTAGAACAGTCTCGCACATGAAGGAAAATCTGAAGAAGTTGGGGATAAAAGAGCTGACAACAAATTCTGTCACCCCTCCTCCCACAGGGCACAGATTAAGATCTACTGTAGCAGAAAGTAGAGACAAGGAAAAACCCTCTATCTATGGGCAAGGGGCAGGAAACCATTCTCAGCTGAATGTCCTGAAGCAATCCTGATATAATTCTGCTATGAATGATGGAGAGGTAGAAAATTTTATCCCCCAAGTCTCACCAAGAAACATGGTAGGGTTTAGCTGCCTTGGAGAGGAGAGGCATGATTGCTGAGAAAATCTGGAATCTGAGATCCAGGCACATGGGAGAAACTGAGATAAAAGCTGGACCAAGACAACAGAGTACTAGGCACCTACCCCTACAGTTATCAGAGCCAGCCCTAAATGACAAATGAGTAGCTATGTATGGTGTCAGATGGGTACGATTTGTCAGAATAATCACTTAGTAACTTATCTAATCACTGGGGTATACACCTGAAACTAATATAATATGGCATGCCAACTGTAATTGAAAAGTAAAAAAATGACTAAAAAACAGCAAAATATTTCCATCCAATAACCATCAACAGGATAATAGAAAAGTAAATTATGGTATATTCATACAATGAGATAGAGTAGAGAATAAAAATGAATTAATTACAGATACTAAAACTTTAAAATGATGCTCAACACTATAAGCTATTACAGAAAGGCAAGTTAAATTCATGAGAAGCCCCGACATTCTCACTGGAATGGCTAACATCAAAGAGACCTACCGTACCAAGCTTACCAAGGATGTGAGACAACTAGAACTCACAATACAGCCAATCAACTGGTGATTTTGAATACAATTTGACACCTTTTAAAAAGTTAAATAAAACATGCCACATTTTTAAAGCCTTCCACTCCTAGATATTTTCCATAAGAGAAGAGGAAATACATATGCACACACAGACTAGTACAGAACGTTCATAGACTTATTTTTAACAGACCCAGACTGGAAACAACGCCGGTACATATGCGATGAAATTCTACTCACCAATCAAAAAGGAGAAATTGCTGATATGTGCAACAACTCAGTTGTATCTCAAGATAATTGCGATGAATGAAAGAAGACATGAAGAAAGTTCTTGCCTTTTTGAGTAAACTGAAATAAAATATTTAAAAAACAAATTTCATATAAAATTTTAGAAAATGCAAACTGACAAAAGAAGTTGAGTGACTGCCTGGGACTGGCAGTGGGGACAGTGTAGAAAGGGTCACAAAGGAGTTCTACAACTGATGGCTGTGTTCACCATCCTCACTGTGGTGGTGGCCTTGTGGGGTGTACATACGTCAAAGCTCACGAAATTATACTTTAAGTATGAGCAGTTTATTGTACATCAATTATGTATCCATAAACCTCTAAGAAAAAAAGAAGTGTTAATCAATTAAAGTAAGCCTTAATACATTTCAAAGGATTTAAATCATTCAGAATGCAGTATCTGATCACAATAATATCAAGCAAGAATTCAATGACAAAAAGATAATCAAATGCCATAAACTTTGCAGATATCATAGCCATTTTCTAATGTATTGTTACAGAAAACCATGTAGGCAACACAGGATTGGGGAGGGGTAGATGTTTCAGTCTCTGAATAGAGCAAATGTAACATTCTGCTCATGACTTCACTTCCTGTTTAGGGGCAGAGACATCTAACCCAGATCTCAGCACTCACCCACTCAGAGAAGGGCTGGTCTCTGGTGAAAATGAGAACAAGGGAGACTTCACCCAGAAGACTTTCCTCCATGCTCTGTCCCGGCCTGCTGTGGGCACTCACGGTCTTCTTTAGCTTCAGTATGCGTGGCCCTAGATATGAAGCTTCAGCGTCCTCTTAGAGACAAGGATGGGATTTGAAAGTTGTGACTGGTGGGGTGTTAAAAGGGATAGAGGTGAAGAAATGAAACACCACGTCATTTATTTCTTTGTTCTTGGGTCATAAAGTAAAATGTTCCTCATAACCCACCTGAGATGTTTCAGAGGAGCAACCCTGTTTTCTCCTTTTTTTTACAGGAATCATCGTGACTCAGAAAGTCACTCAAGCTCAGACTACAGTAACAATGCAGGAGGGACAAGCTGTGACAATGGACTGCACGTATGAAACCACATGGAGTAATTATCATTTGTATTGGTACAAGCAGCCTCCCAGTGGAGAGATGCTTTTCCTTATTAATCAATACTCTGAAAGCAGAAATGCAATTAAGGGTCGCTATTATGTGAACTTTCGAAAGGCAAAACACCTCATCAGCCTCACCATCTCTTCCTTACAACTGGCCGACTCAGCCAAGTACTTCTGTGCTCTGGGAACCCACAGTCATCGAGATGACAGTGGAAGCTTAGCAAAAACCTTTGGCTCCATGAAGACACCACCTGCTCAGAGGCTGGGAAAACCCAGGAACCACAGGCAGGAAGAAGGCAGGCCCCACGTGTGGTGCACAACTGAGACCTTCTAACGTAAACTGTCTATAAAAAACGCCCACAGTGGGCTCAGTGTATAAAACAGCATTGTCCCCAAGATTCCCAGCCGTTATGTTTGGATATTGGGTGAAAATACATCTCAAAGTACTTTTCAAATTGTTCCTAAATAGTTAGATGAATGAACCTATTTATTGCAGGAAAGTCAGGAGTAGTTTTCTAATGCTCCTCTTGAAATGTTTGATGCTCAGATCTGAATAGCGCTAAAACCACCCATTCTCTCTCCCAATGTTTTATGATCTTACAAATACAAGAATTCATTTTATTATTTTATATATTTTGTATACATGAATAAAACAAAAGCAAAATGTATAAATACATAAATTTATTTTTATGTTTTACATAGTCTAATCTGACATTTATTTCCGCATTCCAAATAAAATTTGGACCCTGCCCATGAGGGACTCTAAGAACCACACTGTCAGGAGCCTGTGTTCGGGACATAGTCTTTCCCACAAGTCAGTTCGGCAACTGTTCGCTTAGCTGCTGCTAAGCCGCCCGGCACCAAGAAATAGACCAGAATCACACACGGTAACTATGCTATTCGCTCAGCTTTTATTGAATGCAGGTTCATTCAAAGTAGAACATCCATATACATTATTCACACTCTAACAATCTAAGAGAAATACACATACACACACACGCACACACACACACACACAGAGCAATCAATGGGGGATAATTAACCCGAGTCCCAGAGCCTCGGTCTTCAGGTCTGGTAGACAGCATGGTGGGTCAGGGAGTTGCCAGGGTCTCGTGTGGAAGGACCTCTGGACCCAGGTGGGAAGCAGGGCAGTCCAGCTGGGCAGATGCCAAGGGAGATAAGCATGACATGGAGCAACACACTAGTATGTGGATCTCAGCTGTTTCAGCAGTGGTCTGGAGCCTGCCTCAGTTATTCCTTGAAAGTGGTATGCTCCACCCTTCTGGGTCTTTTGATAAATGTCTTGGCATCCCTGATGGCAAGTGAGGAATTTCCCCAGGAGCCTATCTATGGGTGGTCCTGATCTGCAGACATGGCTGTTCTGACCATGGGTGCAGGTACCTTGGGTGTGTCTCCTGGCCAGATGTGTCTAGTGTGACTTAAGCAGCTTCCCTCTTGAACCAAAGTGTCATGGCTGAACGGAAGCCATCTTGCTTGACATGAGTGACTCCATTTTGTTTATACATTTTATGTTATCTTGACTGGAACACTGCCGTTTTATAGGTCCTGCTGTCCACACACACTGAATTGTGGCCAGTCTTCAAGGGCTGAAAGTTTGACACTTTAACTGCCATCAAGCTCCCATCAACTTCAGCAGGAGAAGGAGTTTCTCCTTCCTGCCCTAGAACTGGTTTTGTGAAGGAGAAAGGTCAGGGTACAGGGGTGCTGATGAATGAGTAGGATGAACATCATTCAAATCAACACTGACCTCAGCAAGAGAGCCTAGGTCCTCCTGGTCAATCTTCTGTTGTGAACAACATGGTCACAGCCAGACTGGCTTGCAATACATTTTTAATACATAAATATATTACCCTTACTGGAATCAAATAAATAAGGAGGCAACTCTTTTTTGAAAGTTCTGTACAGCCAAAGGCAGTTGTGACTAAAACAAACTATAATCATTACAGATTCAGAATAATTCTTTGGCTCAAACAGAACAACCAGACCAGTGCACTGAGACAAAGAAATATGACCCAAATGAAAGGAGAGCAAAGCTTCAGAAAGAGAGCTAAGCAATGAGAGCCGGCCAACCTATCTGATGGAGAGTTCAAAGCCCTGGTAATCAAAATGCTCACAGAACTGATAGAGCTTTGTCGAAAAATGAAAAAACAAATGAAAGATACCCAAAATGAAATAAAGCAAAATATTCAGTGATGGGGAGGAAACCAGGACTCGAAGCAAAGATTTGGAACAAAAGGTAGAACTAAACATCCAACCAGAACAAAATGAAGAAACGAGAATTCAAAAAAGTGAAGAGAGTCTTACAAACCTCTGGGACAACCTGAAACATTCCAATATCCGAATTATAGGGGTGCCAGAAGGAGAAGAACAACAGCAAGAAATTGAAAACTTATTTGAACAAATAATTAAGGAAAACTTCTCCAGTCTGGTGAAGAAAATAGACTTCCAGGAAGTTCAGGAAGCCCAGAGAATCCCAAAGAAGTTGGACCCAAAGAGGAACACACCAAGGCACATCATCATTAAGTTACCCAAGATTAAAGACAAAGAGAGAATCTTAAAAGTAGCAAGAGAAAAGGAGATAGTTCCCCAAAGGAATCCCCATAAGGCTATCACCTGATTTCTCAAAAGAAACCTTTCAGGCAAGAAGGGGCTGGCAAGAGGTATTCCAAGTCATGAAAGGCAAGGACCTACATCCAAAATTACTCTATCCAGCAAAGCTGTCATTTAGAATGGAAGGGCAGATAAAGTGCTTCCCAGATAAGATCAAGTTAAAGGAGTTCATCATCACCAAGCCCTTATTATATGAAATGTTAAAGGGACTTATCTAAGAAAAAGAACATCAAAAATATGAACAGTAAAATGACAACAAACTCATAACTATCAACAAATGAACCTAGAAGAAAAGACAAACAAAACAAAAACTAAGCAAACAACTAAAATAGGAACAGAATCAGAGAAATGGAGATCACATGGAGGGATTTCAGTGGGGAGGGGAAAGGGAGGAGTAGGGGGAAAAAGGTACAGGGAAGAAGCAGCATAATTGGTAGGAATAAAATAGACAGGGAAAGGTCAAATGTGGTATAGGAAACAGAGGACTCAAAGAACTTATATGTACAACTTTAAAAAGCCTTTCTCTAATAAGACATTACAGAGTCATTTGAAAAAAGAAAAAAGAAATGTGAGGCTATCAGTAGTTTTACTTGGTAGTGGACAGTCAGTGGTTCATGTTAAGAAACATGCTCACTACACAGTGGGGATAGAGAAAAATGGGATGCCTGGTTTGCCGCCAGGTCCCCAGCAGGGGGCGGTGGAGAGGCAACCACACATTGATGTTTCTCTGGCTCTCTCTCTTCTTCCCTTCCCCTCTCTCTAAAAATAAACAAATAAAATCTTTAAAAAAAACACACTACATAGTGGGAATAGAGAAAAAGTGGGTAGACAGAAACACAGAGGTCAATCTCATCAAGCCTTGACCTAAAATTAGTGTTGATACTAAACGGAGAAAAGGACACTCAGGAACACAAACAGGTTTCCCTGCTCTCTAGAGTCAGGGGAGCACAGGGGATATGAGACAGATTCTCTGGGCTGTCCATGGTGGAAGCTCATTCACCTAAATCAGTATTGAACCTGCAGGCGTTTCTCAGGCACTCGGTCAGATCATAAGTATTTGAAACTCCAAATGGCCCAATCAACTTTGCTCTTGAAAACAAAATTTCCCCTTGAAAATACCATTTTGCAAAAATGAGGCTTCGCTATTATTCAAAATATTATTTGCTTCTTTATGGAAAAGCAATGTTCACACTATTGTGTTACTAATTAAGTAACAATAACCTTCTTCTTCCTGCATTGTCTCAGTCGGGATTCTTTTCTCTTTCTGTTTTCTCTTTGCCTTTCATGTTAACAGTTGTTGGTTTTTTTTTCAAAAATCTGGTGATCTGGATGCTCACTCATTCTTAATGGTATACAAATCTGAGATCTGAGCAAGGAAGATGGCTCTCGTTCCTCTATTTTGAGTATTTGCCTCACTTCACTCTCAGCTAAGCCTAGTATCCCAGGTTCTTATTCCTCTTTACTCAATATTGTCAGGAAAATAGGCAGTTTTTTCCATGAAAGCAGTTGGGAAGGAGTGGACAGCCCACTTTTTCAGGTCAGGATGGGAGATCTGAGACTATAACTCCACCTCAGACAATTGTACTTTCTACTTGATACCTTCTGTTTAAACTCCTGTTACCCCCAGGCCACACTCAGATCTTCTGAGGGATCAGGTGCTCTAACCCTTGAGCCTTTCAGAGCACCTGGATTTTTGTTGCCAATTCCCTCCATGGACACTCGGGATTCAATTTTCTTCCGTTGGCCAGCCAGTCACAACTTGTCTATTCACTCTCAATTTATAAAATACCTCATCTTCTGTCACCCACCACCTGCTCTGTATGTCCTTTGGGGTTTATAACTTTCAAAAAACATTTAGTGTCATGTCAGTGTGTTCTCAGAGAGGAAAATAGAACAAATTTGTCTTCAATTCACCATAACTATAGTGTTCACTGATTTTCCCCAGAGATATTATAAGGTGCCCAGGGGCAGAGTGCCTTTCTGTCTTGTTCATGTTCCTCCATATTTTCCAGTGAGTTCTCATAAGTGCTCATTCAATGATAAGGAGAAATAGGATTAGTAACAAAACAAAACACAAAAACAAACAAAAAACAAATCCGTAAATGACAGCAATCTAGTTACCAGCCAGAAGGTGGCAGTGTCTCTATTCCCAGTTAACCGGCAAAGTTAGCTCAAAACTGAGAGGAGCCTCCAGTGGATGACACACACAACAGGTATCATAAACCCACGATGACATTTATAGTGCTACTCTAAGCCCAGGGGAACTCCTGAGGCAAAAGCCCATTTAGGAAATAATTCCTGTTGAAAGACTTCTGATGGAGATGTTCATTGAAGGTTTATTAATAATCCTGTGGATGCAGCTGACATGTGAGTCTTGGGGCTTTCTAAATCTTGCACAGAGGACTCTAAAGGGGTGGAAATTCTGTGAGGGCAGGAGATGAGATCTATTAAAAGAGGGAAACAAGGAGAAAGGTGGGGGGAAGGGGAAAGGAAAGGAAAAAGCACTGAGGCAGGGTTGGGGAGTTAGGAAATAGAGC
>VMDR010028356.1:0-13180 GCA_007922815.1 Macrotus californicus
TATGGGAATAATATTTAATGAATTGCTTTTTTGTACCAAGAACTTTCCAGAAGTTCTCCTTCCACATGCTTACATCCAAATGCAATTCCATTTATAAACTGAGGATATAGTACATTGCTATTACAAAAAAGGAACTGTAATGGGGACACAGCCATATATGAATTTACATCTTAATTATTTATACTCTTCTCTTTGCAGCCTGGGTATTCTATGCCTCAGAGCTGTTTTGCAGACAAAATATCATCCAGGATTAGTAATGCAGACACTACATTTTGGTAACTTGCATAACTTCTCAGTAAAATTAACTTCATTTACGAATTAGCCCTAGCAGGTGTGGTTCAGTGGATTGAGCACTAGCCTGTGAATTGAAAGGTCACCAGTTCAATTCTCAATGAGGGCACATACCTGCATTGTAGGGCCCTGGTTGGGGGAGTGCAAGAGGCAATTGATTGATGTTTCTGTCACACATTGATGTTTCTCTTCCACATCAATGTTTCTCGCCCTCTCTTTCTCCCTCCCTTCCCCTTTCTCTAGAAATAAAATATTTTTAAAAAGAAAATTCCACAGATATATTATTTAAAAAATTGGATGCTAATTTTTGATGTTTTAAAAATTATGTGAATGTTAAAAATATCTAACTGCTATCATTTATCTGACCACTTTTACTCTGGTGACAATTTAGGGGAGACTTTTAAAAATCAAACATCTATTTAAAAAATAAATAAATGTAGAGAATCATGGGTGCCTCATTCGGGTTTGAACTGCTACTTTCCAAGTATCTGGCACATTGCCACACCCAAAAAAGAGATGAATAGAGACATCACTGAAATTTCCTTCATTCTTGCATTCATACAAGCACCTAGTATAAGCCAGGTGTGTTTCTAGGTTCTAAGAAGACAGGAGTAAACATGACAAAGTCCTGATCCTCCACAGAACTTACAGTCTGCTTGAGGAAGACAGATAATAAATTATTAGGTAGTCTTATTTTCCCAATGAAGAAAAATGATGCAGGGTAGAGATAAGGTGGAAGAGAGGGGGGCGGTGATCAGGTAAGACCTATCTGAAGAAGTGACATTTGAGACAAGACTTGAATGAGGAAGTGAGCCATACAAAATAAAAGATGATCAAGAAGTGCAATGGCCCTGAGATAGAACAAACTTACTGTGTTCAAGGAGTAGCAAGACCCTCGTGGCTATGACAAGTAAGCAGTCAAGAGGGAGAATGACAGCCCTGGCTGGTGTAGCTCAGTGGATTGAGCACGGGCCTGTGAACCAAGAGGTCGCTGGTTTGATTCCCAGTCAGGGCACATGCCTGGGTTGCAGGCCAGGTCCCCAGAAGGGGGCACACAAGAGGCAACCACACATTGGTGTTTCAGTCCCTCTCTGTCTCCCTCCCTTCCCTCTGTCTATAAAAATAAATAAAATCTTAAAAAAAAAAAAGAGGGAGAATGACAGATGAGGCCACAAGAGTGGAGAAGGCCTGACTCTGTAGGGCAAGGGGTCCCCAACTTCCAGACCACAGACTGGGATCAGTACCAGTCCAGGCCTGTTAGGAGCCAGGCTGCACAGCAGGAGGTTAGTCTGAATGTAATGTGCTTGAATCATCCTGAAACCATCCCCCAGCCCCCAATCTGGAAAAATTGTTTTCCATGAAACCAGTCCCTGGTGCCAAAAGGTCGGGACTACCGCTGTAGGGCATTCAGGTCACAGTAAGGAGTTTGGGTTTATTATAGTTGCAGTGGGAAGTCATTGGATGTTTGGTAATAAAGAGTGACATGATAGGAAGTTTGGAGAAGAGGCTCTAAGGAAACAGGGAAGAAGCCAGCCATTTCAGTAGTCTGAGCAAGGGCTGATACCACTGCAATTTTACAATATTGACTCTTTACTGCCTAATTTCCAAGATGAAATATAAAAACTATTTCTGTGCAAGTGGTGTGTTGGGAACAGAAAAATCAGCTATTTAGCTTAAGTGGTACAAATGCAGCTAGAATAAAATACCTGTTTCTGTAATGACTGTAGAGAAACTGCTCACCCAAACTGCCAATTTACAGAAGTTTTTTGTGGATGGTAAATTAGAGAAGAGTGTAAAAAGTCAGAATATTTTGAAACACATCTACCACCTTGTCTCCCTTCCCCTCCTCCTAACAACAGCCTGACTCCTGGGTGCTGTTCTGAATGGAAAAGCAGGATGGCTACTGCAGGCACTGCATACCTTCTTCCAAAGTAAAATGCTGCCATCATGAGGTTTCTAGAGTACAAAAATAATGCAAAAAACAAAAACCTGTTTGTATGACATTTCTGCGAGCAAGACATTTGATTTGGAAGGCATATATGTAAAGATCATTACTGTAAGAGAAACAAGAAATAAACCTGACCAATCTCACTCCCTTGCTTTGCTTGGCCCAATCTGTGTTCCATTAAATGGACCTGTTTATAGTTGATTTTGAAAAATTTCTTTTTTAGTAGGCTATAAATTCATTACAGGTAGAGTATGTATTTGTCTGGGGGGTCTTCCCCCCTCTATAGCAACTAACATTAGACCTGGTACCCTTTCAAATGGTAAATCTTCTGCATCTCTTTCATGACTATTGACCTATTCAGGTTTTTTATTTATTCTATTTTGATAAATTATATTCTAGGAAAACATCAACTTTTCCCAGATTGTCAAATTTATTTCTATAGAGTTGTATATAATATTCTTCTATAAAAGTTTTAGTCACTCATCTACTCACTTTTAAATAATTTTTAATAATTAGTATTACATCTTTTTACTTTCTCCTATTATTACAGGATTTTAAGCAAAGAGATGACTGACTGTAGAACCTTAACCAGAATTTGAACCCAGGCAGTGTGACACTAGAATGCTTTCTCTGAAACACTAGGCAATATTGCCTCTTAACATAGATATGATAAATTTTTAAAACTTGGAAATATATCATTACAGTAGAGAAAGTGAATTGCTAACATAAGATGACCTGATATTTGTAAAAATAAATTATAGCAAAAATAGTCACTTGTGTTTGTATTCACAGAGAAAAAAAAAATCTGTAGAAATATTCACCAAATTGTTGACAGCAGTAGTTATCTCAAGGTTGGGTAGCAGATTCTGAGAACTTTATGTTTTATATTACATATTCTTCTCTCTAAATAAAGCCAGCATGAAATAGTAAGTCAGTGAAAGGGAGAAAGAAGAGGTGAAGGACAAAGGCGGAGGAGAAAGTGACAAGGACGAGACTTCTGTCAATGTTGGAGGCTGTACAACGCTAACAGAACCAGGCTTGCGACACTAGACGTCTCCCTTTCAAATTCTTTCAGGTCTCCAGCATTTTCATTCTCTCCTCTTTCAGCCCCTCATCCTTTCTAATATTCCCAAGTATCCCACATCGTGATTTTTTAAAAAAATTCCTTCACCCTGTAGATTCTTCCAACTCCCACTCGTTTTTTCTTTCCTTTTTCAAAATAGGGCCCAAGATCTCCAATGAATATTCGTTTTCTTCTGTTTCTATTTCCTCTCTACCCAGTCCTTACTGACATACCACACACGTTCATTTCCAAAGCAACAGCCTTGTTGAAATTGTTCTCTTGAAGGCGAGCAATCACCGCTCCGAACCCGGGGCAGACATGGCGGCGCGAGCAGCTGTCAGGACCGCAGGGCGCCTCGTGCGGCGCTCTGCTGCGGGTTCTGCGGAGACCCAGGGTCCCCGCGGCCCGGCCCTGGGCAAGAAGGAGGCCTCCACCTCCGGACAGGAAACCGCAGCTCCAAAGGGAGGCAGAGGCAGAGGCAGTGGGCGCAGAAGAAGACGCTCCACACTCCTGCCTGCACCCAGGCCCTCAGTTTTGCCCGCTGGGGCCCGGATGTTTTAAGTTGCAGGAGTGTGACCCGGAAAGAGATGGCTGACGGCGTTTAAAAAGGAGAAAAATCTTTTCCAGTTCTGTGGTTCTGCACCACTATCATTGCAGTATGAGACGTGATTTTATTAAATGAATCCACAGAATTTCCTTACAAAACGACGTCTTTAGTACCAAATTCAATGGATTGTAATCATCGCCCCACCTCCCCAAGTGTATTACCGTGAGGTAACTAAAATTTCCGGAGGGGAAAGGGGGCCAGGTAGATCAGATCTCCAGATCTTACACAGGTAAGAACCTGACTCTCCTTCCCCTCTGATGGAAGAATAAGGGGAAAGCCTGGTTTAAGGACCACTGTCCTCTGGCTTCCGAAGTTCTTCTTCATCCCGAGTGGCCCAGAGTAGCAGCCTAAAGAAGAAAGACCCAGAAGCCCTAGTAGCCACAGCCATTGGGGTCTTTTGTCATTCACCCCAGCCTCCTAGGGACTGAAAAAGGGTGGGAGTGAGACCCTGCTGGCTGTGCAGGAAGGTAGAGAGGAATCTAGAGAAGGAGCAAAGATTGCAGCAAAGGGCATCTACCACAGAGCGAGGAACTCAGGCAGTGATCTCAGGGAGGCAGGGTCCCCCATATTACCCCCAGGCCCTATGGTGCCTGGGCCCAGAGCAGTGAGGCCCACCCTGCTCCACACAGGACCCCTCCCTCCTCAGTGGGTGCAGCCCAGCTTTCAGATTGCTGCCACAGCCAGGTATATTTAGACCCTGTGGGATGAGAGGCAGCTCTGGAAGAGAAAGAAGTATCCCCAGGAACCCATCAGGGATCCTGATGAGGGAAGAAAGAGCTTCATGGGAATAGGATTTTTCCCTAGTTCTTTACATACCTGGCTCCTTCCTCTCAGGCCTCAACTCTAGGTTACCTCCTCCCTGGGGCCCTCTCTGCTCACCCAGATAAGACTCCTCTAGAATCACCCTCCCCTAAAACTCCTCTAGAATCCAGTTGTTACCTCCTTTCAGTTCTAATGATAATCAGAATAAGTTATTTTGTGTATTCATTTCCTTCAGTTGTTTTTTGTCTCCCTCTCCCATGTGATAAGTTCCACAAGAACAGGAAGTGATCTGCCTTGCTCCCTGCTGTCTTAGTTTGGTTTTAACTCCCAAACAAAAAAAGATTTGGTGATTAAGGAGTTAAACCCAGGCAACACTGGGAAGAAAAGAACAGGGTAGAGAGGGAAGGGAGGAAAGCCAATAAAATGAGCAAGTCACCACTAGTGTCAAACTGGCCTTCAGCCCTCCAAGGGTGAGGAGGCTGGGCAATTATCAAACATCTCCTGGGCCTCACTGGTTAAGGAACCTCTGAGGTGTTTATGAATCTCTGAGCACAGATCTAGAGCACACTCTCAGTAGAGAAACTTGAGCAAACATTGTCCCAAGTAGGAACTGTGAGCAGGCAACCTCCAGAGAAGGCTAAGTGAATGTGGACTGTACAAGAACAGGGTAGTCTATGCCTATTACAGCATCAGTTCCCAGATTGGGCTCTGGCACCAGGTATGTGCTCCATAAACTACAGCTGAATAAAGAGAGGACTGAGACATGAATGAATAAGAGAGAAGATGAATAGGATTCTAGTAATTATAATGCCAGAGAAGATTGGGTTCTTTTTTTCTTGGTGTTGGCCTTTATTTTGACCCATGTTCTTACATTTTTGCATCCTCCTTCTGCCAGGCTGAGAAATGTCCATCAGATTTTTCCTGAGCCATATGCTCCTTCTCTTCCTGTTTCTGTTCCTCTTTGGTTCCTTGGCTGCTGCTTCATATTCCTCCTTCCTCATGCTCATCCCACCCCCAGCAGGAAAAAAAAGCACTTTCCAATTGACTTCATCTGTACTCACTTTTCAGTGAGAAAAATATTGCTAGGTTTCATGGAAATAAATATAGCATTATTATTGATCCAGTTTTCCTGGTATGTAAGCTATTGCCTATAAATTAGTTGGCCTACTTTTAGAAGTTGCATTAATTCTTCTGGGCCAGTTGAGTACCCTTTAGTGCACAAACAGCAAGAGAAGTTAAATTTACAATGCTGCACACCGCAACCATTAATCTAGATCAGTGCATGCTGGGGACAACGTCCTCCTTTCCTTCTTTTTATATACGTACTTTTCATCTGGGCTAGGAATAGAATATCTATCTTGTCCTGAGCAAAATAGTATTATATCTTAGGGGTATTGTATTTAAATTCTTGATTAATAATAGTCAAAATCTTTTAGCCTTAAATGAATATTGCTGATGTGCATATTCTATTTGTTTTCCCCCCAGAGCTCTTGGTTCACACAAGCCTGTCTTAATATTATTTTTTTTAAGATTTTATTTATTTTTAGAGAGGGGAATGGAGGGAGAAAGAGAGGGAGAGAAACATCAACGTGTGGCTGCCTCTTAACACACAACCCACTGGGGACCTAGTCCACAACCCAGACATGTGCCCTGACCAGGAATCAAACCAACAACCCCCCGGTTCACAGGCCAGCACTCAATCCACTGAGCCACATCAGCCAGGGCTACCTGTCTTAATATAGCAAGGTCTCTGCATGAGTGAGCTTTCTTTAACCATGCAAACAATAATAAGGAATTTGAAGTCACTAAGCACAATTGTTTATATTTCTTTTTTTTTAAGATGTTATTTATTTATATTTTTAGACAGAGGGGAAGAGAGGAAGAAAGAGAGTGTGAGAAACATTGATGTGAGAGAGAAACATTGATCAGTTGCCTCTTGCACGCACCCTGACCAAGGATGGTACCCACAACCCAGGCATGTGACATGTGCCCTGACTGGTAATCGAACCAGTGACCTTTTACTTTGTGGGATGACATCCAATCAACTGAGCCACACCAATCAAGGCTGATTATATTTCTAATTGTTTTCTATAGGAAATTCTTTCTCATTTTTCATAATGCATTATTTTTTTCTGGTTCCATAGTTACCTGCTGGATAACAAATGCAGCTTTTCCATCAGAGGTCATTGACATAGTGCTATTTTAACTTTAAAGTATTCAATAAACACACCTCTCCTTATAGTTCCTGTGATGATTAATTTTGTGTCAAATTGACTAGGCCATGGTACCCCAGTTTTTGGTCAAACACCAGTCTAGATGTTGCTGTGAAGATACTCTTTAGGTATGATTAACATTGAAATCAATAGACTTTGTGTAAAGCAGATAAATCTCCATAATGTGGGTGGGCCTCATCCAGTGAGTTGAAGGCCTTGAGAGAAAAGATCATCCAAGGAAGAAGGAGTTCTGCTAGTAGACTCTCTTCAAACTTAAGGCTGCAACCTCAACTCTTCCCTGGGTCTCTAGCCTGCCGATCTGCCCTGCAGATTTCAGACTTGCCAGCCTCAACAATTGCATAAGCCAATTCCTTAAAATAAATCTCTCCCTTTATTTACATAAGAAGTATATTAGTCAGCATTCTCCAGAGAAACAGAACCAGTAGGGTGGATGGACACATATATATCCATCTGTAGAGCGCTGACTAATTCAGTTCCTAATTTGCAAAGGAAATTTTTAGAGGAAAGCCCTATATGAATTTTTGTATGTTTAGAATTCCTTCCTTGCTTTTCCTCCATCCTTCCAGACACCAGATTAGGTGTTAAGACCACAAAGAAAAGTCATGAGTACTCCTATGCAGTTTCAATATGATGAGATGACAGCAGAATATATGTAAGAGAGGCAGAGATATACTTATCAAGGAAGGCAGACCCAATGCCAGAAGAGGCTGGGGAGGCTTGACAGAAAAGTCACATTGAAGCTGAGTCTTAAGAGATTATAGGAGGTATGGGGAGTAGAGGGTCATCTAGACAGGTATGATATTTGGTTCAAAAACATGACAGATGCCTCTAATAATCATTGAGGCATTCAAAAATATTTACTGAGTGTATGTTTTATGCCATAGATAGCTTTTGTCCTTAATTTTGACTCATTTAACAACCCCCTTCCCAGGCTTGTGAAGATCCATCACATTGACCCTGCTAAATGGCTGCCTTGCATAGCTCTGTTCCCTTCAGGTTCTGTAGCAGATGTTAGGGATAAAATGGTGAGCACAAACAAACAAAAAGATGTTTAGGATTAGCTTTAGCAAGTAGTGACAGAAATCCTGAAATAAAAATGGCTTAAGCAGGATGGAGTTTTATTTTTTCTGTCATCTAAATGTCCAGCTCTGAGATCTAGAGTTGGAATGATGGCAATAGATTTCCTTCGCATTCCTGCTCTTTCAGCCTCCACATGCAGCAATCACCTGGTGACCCAACACGCTGCCCCAGCACCAAGCCAGCGAGAAGGAGGAAAGCAGGAGGAAGGGGGCACTCATCTTCTCTACACAGACACTTCTGAAAGTCACATATGTCAATCTCATCAAATCCCAGTTTACAGAACTTAGTGATCCAACTACAACTAGTCTTCATTGGTGGCAGCCATATACCCAGATAATAATTGAAAAAGAAAAAGACAAATATTAAGAGGCAAAGGAGTGGGTGGCAGAAAAGAGAGAAAGAGGATGATTTTCTGAAGACTATGCTATTAGGTTGACATATACAGTTGATAAGCAAAAGTTAGTTGGTTTTTTATGTCTTCTAAAATCTTTACTACATAATTACATTGTTTTAATGATAGCCATTTAGAGCAAATTGTTTAGAAGAAAAGCGTACTTGAATTTTTCCAAAAAATCAGGATAAAAATATATTTTATTGTCTCTCTGTGAGTTAACTGACCAGTGGTTAAGGAAATTGTTTGTTTGTTTGGCCTGGATAATTCTTTGTTGTGGGACCCTGTCCTGTGCTTTGTAGGTAGAGTTGCCAGATCAAACACAGGGCACCCAGTCAAACCTGAATTTCAGATGAAAAGTGTCATTAATCTGATTCAAATTTAACTGGAAGTCCTGTACTTCATTTGGCTGTCCCACCATGGGTACTTTTATTTGCTAAAGCTGGCAACCCTGATTATAGGATATTAAGCATCCCTGACCTCTACCTACTAGGTGCCAGTAAAACACCCCAGCCCTGCCCCTCCAGTTATGACAACTACATATGTCTCCAATGTCCCCCCTCCATCCCAGCCCACTCCTACCCTCTCCCCAAGCTCACACCTTAAGGATCACTGCTCTGTAAAGTATATAGAACAGTGTAAGGGTCCCTTGGCCTGGAAGCCTTTGTCTAAACATAAAAATCCTTGGGGCCAAAACTTTAAACATCCAAGAAGGCCAAGTAGCAAAGATTTTGCATTTGCTTCTCCTCACTGATACTTCTCCCTGAGGGTATTTAGTCACTGTTGTTACCAATTCAATGCCAGATGAGTCCCCAGTTTGGAGTGAGGTGAAGGGGGGAGAGACTTTATCCAGTGTAAACAGCTCAACTGTAAACCCGCACTGCTGTGAGGCAGCTCTGCTCTGGTGGTAGCGCTCTGTTAGTGCTCCGCCACGGCCAGGGAGGGGCAGTCTTGGATGGAAACTGTGAGTGTAGTCCCAAGGCAATTGCTCCATTAAAGGTAAATAATAGGTGTATTTTCATTCTTTCATATTTTGAATCCTTCATGTGATACATGTGAGGGAAAACACAAGCACTGAAAACACAAACTAGAAGTCAAAACAAGGTTTCTCACTAATAATAAAGTCTGAAACAGTTTTTTGTTGAATTAAACCATGTTTATGTGGTGTCCATGAAGGAGCAGTATAGTCAGACTTCCCCCTCAAAGAAGCCTCTGGAGGCTTGTAAGGTTTGCAACGAGAACACACAGCCTCTGGTTGCTCCAAGCCAATAGCTGAGCACAGCAGAGGTACCAGAGAACTAATCTGGTTCTCAAGAGGCCTTGCAGCTCTGCTCTCAGTCTTCATACACCAACACCACATGAAGAAAAGGCATCCTCTCTGAGGATAAAGAACTAAGTGGAGACGGTATCTCAGTCAACAGTTCACACTAACCACCAGACCTGTTAGGACATATTGAACCATCTAGCTCAAGTAAAATTCCAGGTGACCTGCAACCACATGAATAAGTACAGGCAAGACCTGCAGAAGGTCCACCTGTCTAAGTACAACCTACATTGCTGACCTACAGAATCATGAACAAATCAAGTGGTTATTGTAATCACCTACTAAATTTTGGAGCAATATATTAAGCAGCAAAAGATAACTGATACACACCTAAAATAAGGTACAAGTGGCTAAAGATTAATATATTTGTATATGAATATATACACATCTATATTATATAACATATGTATTTACACATGTGTGATATGTGTTTTACATGTATGTCCATATTACACACATATATAATCTGTGTGTAGTGTATATACATGTGTGCACATGCACATATATACATGTATACGTGTGTGTATATGGTCTGTCCAGAAGGTATCCAGCCATGTAATATTAAAAAATAGAGACATTTATATAAGATACAAGAAACATTTAACAAAGGACAATGACGTCTCAGTCCTCTTCAAAGTAGGCACCTTGGGACCTCACACAGTTCTCCCAATTGTCATCAGCTGCCCCTTCATATTTTCCTGAATCTCATCAATGGTCAGAAATCTGTTTCCTTTAAAAGGTGATTATAGTTTTGGGAAAAGCCAGTTGCAGGGTACCAAATCTGGGCCATACACAGGCTGAGTCACCTGGGTGATTTGATGTTTTGCCAAAAAACTCTGTACAAGACGTGATGCATAAGTAGACACATTGTTGTGAAGTTGCCAATCACTGGTTGCTCATAGCTGCAGCCTTCTGAATCATCCAAATAATTTCCACAGAAGAATGTTCAAGCATAGTGCAAAATTTGATGCAGATTCATTGCTCTACTCACTCAGTCATTTTGAATGGGACAGCCACACAGTACACATGCTCACTCAATGGCGTCTACCACCCCCACTGACTAGTACATTGAAGTCATCATTGTTCAAGCATGCTCATTCCAGTCCACTCTCCTTGGCTGTCAGGTTATATCAACGTTGCACAAATGTTCTCATTATATCAACAATGGTTGGAGTTTTTCTGAACAGACTACTTGTATACATACATATCAAATACTAACAAGATGAAAGTTTAACTTCCTATACTAATATCAAATATAATAGATTTTAACACAAAAGCCATTATTAGAATTAAAGAGGATACATATAATGCCAAATTGTATATACCTAATAAAATGTTCAAAAATATATAAAGCAGAAAAAATTGGAACTACGAGAAGAAATTGATAAATTCACAATAACACAACTATATTAGTGATTAAAATAGGTCAAGGCATCCAGCCATGTACACCAGGATCTCAAACTCAAGTGCTTAACAAGGACCAGAAAGGTAACATAAATGAATAAAACAGACTAAGTTTTAAAGAATAAGGTATGGTGGAGTCTTTGGTAACCTGAGGATCACATACCCCAAATAAAAGCATCTCAAATTCTGTGAACTGATTCCGACCAATGGGCCGCCATTTTCCATACTATGCAGTACCACATGTGTATCTGTTATCTCTATTACAGCTTGATCACATTGTATCATAGTTAAATATTTTTGTGCATGTCCCCTCCCCACACCGGTGAGAGCTTCCGCAGGCTGGAACAGTGTCTTATTCTTCTTTATACCCCATGGTAGGTCCCCTAACATACAGTAAACCTGCCATAAATGCTTGTGGCAGAGATGGTGAATGAATGAATAAATGACCAGGGGCCCATAGCAGCAAATCATCCAGACCAAGGCATTAACTGAATAATGGAAGAGTAATCAAATCATGGACATGAACATGAAGCATCTGACAAAGGCCTCCCTCTTTGTGATGTGACAGGAAACCAGCTGACAGCTCTCTGCTTAATGACAGCCTGTAACCTGAGATTCTAGAAGCTCAGTGGTTGGAAGAGGCCCTCATGTCTTTCATTTTTAATTAGGTGACCACTGATTATATTATTGCTAGAGACAGGCTGATTAAGGAGTCAGTGATGAGTCATTTGTCCTCCTAGGAGGGCTGTCATTGGGGTATATTTACATAATGACAGGTACCCAGCTGGAAGCTCTACTGTCTGCGAGTGACACTCTGGTGATAAATGTTGGTCCCTCACTTTCTGGGCCTTCAGTAAATTTTTCCAAGCAGAAAGTCTTTTAGAGGAAATGTTATTTAAAAACTTTAGAAATGGAAATGCACCCAAAAAGAATTTGGCTTCTAGGTCTCTCTCTTTTCTGTTTTTCCTAGAAAGTAATCTTCTTAAGGCGGTGGTGGTAAGATGGTAGAGGAAGGGAAGGTTCAAAGGTTCATCAGTTCTACCTTAGAAAGATCCCTTTGGGGAATTGGTTAAAAGAGTGTCACCTTAAAGTGATGGGGAAGTATAGGGGAGTGGAGGTGTGTGTGTGTGTGTGTGTGTGTGTGTCTGGGATAGGCATTGGAGAGTGTGGGGAGTGGTCTCTCCCCTAAATATTGTTGTATCTGAAAAGTAGATAAACATCTTTTGACTTGATAATTTTTTCAAATTAGAGCAGTCTCAAGCCTCTAAGCTGTCTTTTTACTTTTTTTTCCTTACTTTTCATTTTCAAAAGCCTTTCAAGGCTCATTGTGCTTCTCCATTTCTACATAAACAGTTGATTACCTTCATTAAATGAAACATTTATTGAGATAAGAGACAGGGAAAGAGAAAGAGCAAGAGAGAAAATTCTGCCTCTGATTATTTAAGATTAGTGAAGCCTCAGTTAATTTTTAAATGGAATGCCATTAATCAAGTTCTTAAGTTGAATCATAAAAAAGACAAATGGAGGGGATCTGTCAGCCGCTCCCTCTGCGCTTGGGTCCTCCGCCAGTGCCCGCTGGAGCCTGTTCGCGTCGACTGACCAGAGTCCGCGAATTCTCCGCTCCGAGCCGGTCCGGACCACCCCGAACCCAGATATCTATACTTTGGAAACACTAAGAATAATGTCCCTGCATCAATTTTTACTTGAGCCAATCACCTGTCATGCCTGGAACAGGGATCGTACCCAGATTGCCCTTAGCCCCAATAATCATGAAGTCCACATTTATAAGAAGAACGGAAGCCAGTGGGTGAAAGCTCATGAACTTAAGGAGCACAACGGACATATCACAGGTATTGACTGGGCTCCCAAGAGCGACCGCATCGTCACTTGTGGGGCAGACCGCAACGCCTATGTCTGGAGTCAGAAAGATGGTGTCTGGAAGCCAACCCTGGTGATCCTGAGAATTAATCGTGCAGCGACTTTTGTCAAGTGGTCCCCATTAGAGAACAAATTTGCTGTGGGAAGTGGAGCACGACTCATTTCAGTTTGTTACTTCGAGTCTGAAAATGACTGGTG
>VMDR010028357.1:0-13185 GCA_007922815.1 Macrotus californicus
CACTTCTCCCACAAACGTAGTCACTATGCAAAAATATATTTCCTTCCATTATATTTTTACACCTAATAGTTAGGAGTCACAATAATCTACTTGGTCATACATGTGTCTTTTCAAAAACATTTGAAAACATGGAAACAAAATTAATTTATTCTCAGGAAGGATATTGAAACATACTATGACTAAAACAGAAGAATACATTATATCCCTTAACAGGAAATCTTGGTGTAATGCAATGGGTTTAATTGTAAAGTGCTCTTAACATGGAAAAAAAAGAGAATAATTCTTATGCATACATTGTTATACTAATTCAAAAAAGACAATCACTGGACTAAAGACAAATCAAACATCCAATTTTCTTTTTTTCCATAAGTGGGGGTTTTAAAGTACTTTAATCATTAGCCCTACTTTTACACTGATTTTTTTTTCATGCTTAACCTATTACTGAAAATGTAATAATGAGTAAGGGAGTAAGGAAAGAGAGCATGAGAATAGGAACTGAGAGCTTTGACAAGCAGAGCTTGTCTGTAAAGAACACTACTCTAAGGGTCTGTTCTGCCCTATATGCAAGGAAAGACTTGGAACATACTTAAAGGAGGCCTGCCACGCTCCTTAGGAGGTAACTAAGATAGTGACAGCTCAATGGCATGGGGTACACCTCCTAACAATGGATTCTGATGGCACAAGATCCAATGCCAGGGACCTGGAGCTAGCAATTACACAGCTGTAGCACTTCTAGGTAATGACCTTCAGCCATGGACAATCAGCTGCTGATATCCCTGAGCATGAGCAGAAAAGCTGTGAACATAGACAAAGATGTTAGGTACCCACAGAATAGGAGTTATTGGGGTGTAAATGGATTACAGTGAACCCCCCTCTCCTCACTTCCCTCTGAGAAACAACCCTTCAGAAATCCAAACCAAAAACAAACAAAAATCAGAGAAGGTGGACCAAGGCACTGGGCCATGGTCTCTGGAGCCACTTGAGCAGCTGAGGTGTTGGGTAGTCACAGCGAAGGTTTCCTGCAGATGGAGCAGCTGCTCAGTTCTCAGGCAATGAGGACACCTGAGACACTGCAGATCTAGGCTCCGTCCATTTTATAAAGGACCAAAAGAATCTTGTTGTAGAGTTTTTGCATCATTGAAGTAAGGGAGGGTTCTGAGACTAACTTTGAGAGTTTGGGGACTTCTCAAACATGGGTCCTCACAATCCCATTTACCTATGTCTTACCAGTTTGCAGATAGACCATATATTCAAGGTAGCACTTAATTATGCAGTAAATACATACAATTACTAAAAGGAAAAAAAATCTTACAGAGCCAAACATCTGTCAAAATACAATATGTTTTAAGTCATTTCTGTCTTAAAATCTGCCAGAATTCTCTTCTTATAACAACATCAGCCTATTATGAATAAAAATAAAATCTTTGTCCTGATTTTATCAGGGCAAAGAAAACAAGGAACTTTTCCCAGGCTTCTTTGAGGACATGGTTCAATGCAGCAAATGAAAATTAAGTCAGTAGTTTCTTAGTCCTTTTGGAAGTTGTTTCTTTCTGTTTTGCTTTACTTGGTTGTGAGTAGAAAAATGATATAAGCACTTTAGAAAAAGAGAGAAAAACATGTCATTATTGTGTCAAAAATATTTAGCTGAAAAAGCTGGATTATTTTTCATGTGTATTCATCTCACACTCTGTGATGGCTCAAATGCCATGACTGGGGAATGCAAACTATTGTTAATATGCATTGGAGCTCCTCCTTGCCAAGTGCATTGATTGTAATTAACTGACAGATTGACAGCTGCATATTGACAGATTATGAGGTGAAGATTCCTTTAATGTTACTATGCATAGTTTTGTTGCATATTCACAGATAAATAATTAGCATATTTCAGACTGATCACATCTAGTCTTGTATTTTTTCCTATATCCATAAATATAACCAGTGTAGTAAAATATCATTGCACAAATTAAGAATAACTACATGAGTAGCAACCATTTGTCCTGCCATTTGCATCCCTGGCTGTTTTAAAGTAGTAAAATAAGTGAGTCATCGATTCTAAGAACTAATAATGCCTGACACTGAATTTTAAATAGGAAGGCATTTTTATCACACACGCACAAAAGCAAACTTCTATGCGTTAAGATGGGCCTCAGAAAGGACACACCTGCTCATTTTGCTGGTTCCTAAACTTGGGTAGGTGGGTGGGTGGGTGGGGAGGAATGAATGGCAGTTGGAATTGTATGAGTTCTTGGGTCAGGCTGACATGGGATTAAAAGTGCTCTCCCACTTATTAGTGATGACCTTGGACAAACTATTCAGTTAACTATTCACTTTTTTCCTTAGTGACATGGGAATCACCATATGTTCCTCAAAGGTTTCATTTCAAGATTAAAGAATAATGTGAATGAAGCATTAGCATAGTATCTGGAACACAATAAATACTATATAAGCTATAGTTACTATTGTTACTGAAACAGAATTGATAGAATAAAGGCTTGTTGTTCACAAAGAAATTATGGAGGGACACTATCAGCCTTTTCCAAAATTAAAATGGTATCAGTGAACAGTCCATGCAGAATATAGCTTTTAAGTCCCTTCTGTCCACAAGTATTTCAGCTTTGTCCAATTCTTACTCCCTTTTTTGCTGATTCCTGAGTTTTGCCTTCCTTCACCAAAGAGATCCTGAAGTGGTCAAGAAGAAGAATTAAAAGACCACCCACAGTTATCATTTTAGGTCTTCCTATTAAATAGAAATTAATGACTAACTGCTAATTTCAGCCTATTCTAGAATAAAGTTTTTCCCCATTTACCAAACCTTGTCATGAAAGTAAAGTGACCCCAGACTGTTAGGCAATGATATGGTTGTAATTAGGCCTAATGTATTTACCACAAAGTATACTGAAGCATCTTCCTGTTACTCTGAAATTTTATTAACAGGATTTAAGCAAATCAAGGGATATTATAAATTCCTTGCTACTTTTAATTTTTAAAAAAACTCCAGAATCCATAGTTTCATAATCTACCTGCCCCTCCTGAGGCTGTTTGTTCCAGACACCATCATGGCTGGGACCTGGAACACCTAACGATGCATACTAATAAAGTAGGAGTTTCAGTGTTCCAGGGCAGCACACAAGCAATCAAAGAATATGTCATTTACTTAATTATACAGGTCACTGGGAAATGGACAAGAAGTAGTTTTTCAGTACTCTTACTGAGTTCACACTATAGATTATCAATGCTCTAAGATCCAGAGATTAGCACTGATTTTTACTTAATTAGTTTTCAGTGATAGATTGCAAAATTCTTGTATGTTGTTTATATTGTTGGGAGATCGATTTGTTTTATTTTTCTACTACCCTGGTCTTATCTTCATGAAGTTTATATTTGTATAATCCCAAACCTTGCCATGGAATTAAAGTTTTTGATATGAAGGTATACCCCGATGCTCAGAGAGAGAGGCTGAGAGAGCAAAAGAGGTCCAGGCCTATTGTATTTCCTATAAAGAAGTCTACAGATGAATTTGCTGCTGCTAAATAGATGATTCATTTAGAAATAGGCTTTGCCCACTATTACCTCTATCCTACTTTTTGTGGACTTTCAAATCCTGACAGTATTGTAAAGTGATGTCTTTGTTCATTTCAAAGAACAAAGAGGAAAAAAATCTATCAACAAATATTTCACCTGAGTACTCTCCTAGTATTTTGAATTCCAGCTGTGTTGCATTCTCTCACAGAAGAGCGGACCAAGATGCACGCCATCGCAGAGAAGTTTGACAACAAATTATAAGGTCACGCAGTGCTTTTCCCCTGGCTCTTAAACAGTGGTATCAGTCAGGCCCACGTTTAAATTGTGGTTGACCTTCCCAACGGCTAAAACAACACATGAGTAAACCTACCAACGTCCTGGTGGAAGTTCCATTGTACTTTTTGTCTGTTGCAGTGGCAGCTCCAAAAAAGGAAAGCATGACAATTGTTGTGAATTAAATCTCAGGCCAGGCAACATGTTCATCTCACACCAGAGATTAATGCGTTTTGGAGTGTTTTGGAATACCTGTGTGTACTTGTCCAGCATTACCAACAAAACTTCTTGTTGGAAACTATCTGGAAACTCATGGCTACTTGCAGAGTGGCGCTGAGGCTAAGTCAACCCAAGAGGTCAGCTGTGAACCTCCTCAGCGTCCCACCGCCCAGCAGCAAGCAGTCTTCTTGGGGAGAGAGGCCTCAGAGGACAAAGCCCAAGCTTTTTGGCTCCAGTGTCTGAATCTATAGGTAAAGCACAGGATGCATAATCTATCAAAATGGACATAAATATAAAAGTGAAAGGACCTTGGATTCTATAACTTGTTACAACCCATACAAAAGAACTCTCCACCACTGTGTCTCTACTTACTGCCAGACAAGCTTGACTGAGAATAGTATTAACAACCTTCCAACACTGTTGTTGCCTATATGGTACAGCTAGGAGGCCAAGATTTGGAAGTTCTGGCTTTGCTACTCCCAAAAATATGAATTGAATTTGATGGTCAAGAATCTGGTTTGCCTTGGAGTGATAATCTTCGCTCAGTTCATTCATATATTACCTAAAAATAGGCAATGTCATTTTCATAACAAGAATTCAAGGAAACAATTTGAAAGCCATTGTGATGGTGAAGAAACATAAGGAAAATATAAATATGATCATCATTACTAAAATGCAGATGAATCTGGCACCCAACTGATTAATTTAAAAACCAAGGAAACATCTTTTTGAGCAAGCTTACGTTTTCAGCTCATCGATTTTCACTGCTCATTAAGACATGATCAAATGTTCATTGGAGTTTCATTTCCTTTAATTCTCCTCTTCTCCTCTTACTCAGCACTTCCCTAAATTAGTGCTTCATTTCTAACTAAATGGCCACTGTAAGCTGTTAGCAGCAGTTGATATGCCTCTCTCCCCTCATTTCCTACCTTGATTCCTAAATTTTGCAGTCAGCCTCTAATGCAGTAACAGGATGTAGCTACCTGGCAGGATTGTAAGGAGCCTTAGGACTCCCACCTTCTATTTCCATGCACACAGCGCAGACACACATACACACCTCCCCAGTTCAAGTCGACATTCCCCAAGTCCCATCATTAATGGCCTTGGTCTGTCTACTAAAATGAAAACTTTTCATGAAAAGGAACACAAAGGGATCCTCAATTATATATACCTCAGTGTGAACAAGTAGATCATTTTTCAACAACAGAGTTTAAAGAGGTAGACCAAAGGACCCTACACATTTGTAGGGTCCTTTGAGAACAGGTGAGAGGTCAACAAGTTAATACAGGACACAGAAGAGGGAAGCTGACATACACTATCACAGATGTCTCAATTTTGCTTACAGATGCACACACATACAAACATACAACGTGCCTAAGTAAGAGCTCAGCTCCATTCTCTATCACATTTAGGTGCTCTTGGTTCTAGCCCCTATCACAGCCATAAAATATTATAGCACCACGTGTCATTTATATTCACATTACTCATTGCACTACAGATGCCTTGAAGGAATACACAGTGCCTTGTTTTTTAAAATACCTACTTTAGCACTAAATACAGAGTTGACATCACACCAAAATTAACTAGAGTTTTATAAAAATCCATACATCCAAGCCTTGCTCCAGACTGATCGAAGTAATAGCTATAGGAATATGGCCTGAGCAGTTATATTTCTAATAGCTCTAGGGATGAGTCTCATATGCAGCATGAGTTGAGAATAATTATATTATAGATGTTGAATAAATGAAATAGCTCTGCCTATATCCTTTTCACCCACCTCTACACTGGGAAATGTAAACAGAGTTGTGGTACTGCACAATTCTAGGGGACCCCACTCACGTAAACTACAATGTAGACAAATTCCCTGGAATTACGTGATACAGCAGCTCTGCACGATATAGAAAGGCCTTGGGCACAAAAAGTCATGGAGAAAAATTGGCTGCTGCCTCCATGTCTTCAGTCTTTGTAACTTCCAAAACTTATTACAACAAGGCTTACTTATGGATCTAAAGAAAAACTTGCCATGAAAAACACAAAGAGCTGGACTGTCTCTTATCTTCAATTCTCCCCTCAAAAATCTCAGCCTACAGTGAAGATGCCGCTGCCTTCTGGGTATCTACAGCACAATCTAAAGCACTGCATCTTTGCTGATAAGGGATTTTAGGTCCTAATCATCTACCTAATGGTTACTATTTCCTTCCGGGGGGTTTGCTGGGACCTCCCCAGAGAAAACTGCAGCCCGGCTCCCTTCAAAACTCTGCTCCTTTATGACATGTGTCTTCCAAACATAACAAAACAAGTACTTTACCCAAAGCACTAAAGGCTTGGAAAATGGATTGCAGCTGTCATTTCACTAGTGTAGACCAAAAGTCAACTTCCAAATGCAGTAATGTGTTAACAAAAAAAGTAAAAATGTCACTAACATTCATAAAACATGGGACACTGCTGCTTGAAGGAATTCTCTTCTAGGCCAGGATTTGTGTTCTACTGCAAATGCATCAAAGTTTGGGTGGGCATTCCAAGGAGGCAGGGCTCTGTGATTGCAGGACAGATTGCTTGGACTCATATATTATGGCTGATGCCATGTCCTCATTTTCCCTCCCAATTCTCTACAGTAAGACTTTTCAAAGTTTAATATGCTTACTAATTACCTGGGGATCATGTCAACATGCATGTTCTGATTCAACAGGTCTAAAGCTAAGCCTGAGGTTGCAATTTTAACTAGCTCCCAGGTGATACAGATGCTTTTATCAGTTGTAAGCCCCAAAGTACTACCTAGTTAGCACACAAAAAACTGGTAAATTTTCTCCAGAGTTCATAACCATATTGTGATATCTACGTACACAATGCCTTCACCCCACAAGGCCTTCTGAAGGTAAGATTGACTTTGTCATTAATGTACATGATTAAATAAATTCTAAGGGCAGAAATTAGATAATAGTCTTAAATTATAATTGTGATAAGTCCACATTCCAATTATTCTTTCTGCTGGTACCGATGACTTTAAATCTTTGCTAAAACAGCAAATTCAGTTTGCCCATGTAAGAATTTCAAGACGTCATCCAAGATTACCAGAACTCTATTCTACAAGAAAATATATAGCACTTCTAGAAGGCCCCTCTTCACATAGCAGGCTCCTCTAGAAGGCCCCTCTTCACTCACGGAGCAAGCAGAATAAAATACAGCAGAAACCGAGGCGCAGGCCGTGAGGCTCAGCAGAATCTGTGGATGACTCAGCTTTGCTCTGACTGCCACTTTCAGTTTTCCCTCAGTTTTGTTCCTGGCTCAGCATTCTTGTTCCTCGTTTTGAATTCACCCCTGTTGAATGACAACCTTCGAGGTTATTTCTGAAAGCTCTATTGGTAATTGTCTATATTTGAACTCAGGATTGGAAGGTTGAAGGAAATGTGTAAAAATCTTCTTCTGCAGGTATATTTTCTCCCTTTGTTGAGAGATGCACTGAGGCCACAGCACTGATTGAAATTTAGATAGTGGGTGTGTTTTAGATCAAAATGTACCACAAATCAAATAGTAATTTTGTCCTGGTGAATGAAGCCCAGCCAGATGTGTGTCCTAATGTATTAACGTTACTTTCCTGCATAAGATGAAGTGGTTAAGTTAACAATACAGATCCTGCTTCCTCTGCCATGGTGTTAGGATGGAATAAGCCCCACACAATCTAACAAAACAGACTCATGGGAGAGGGGTTAAAGAAAGGCTGTTCTGCTTTGATGGACAAAAACGAAGTAGGAAGTTCCTATACGTGTTTATACAAAGTCATATCCCTGGTCAGTTTTCACATCCTTTGCCAGGCTGGTCGGTTGACCCCAAACTCATCAGTCTAGGACAAAACAGGATAACCTGCCCCACACCTTCTCAATTCTAACACTAAATCTCCACATCCTAGGAAGCCTCTCCGTCCAGTGAAAAATAGGACAAGTGTTCATTCTAGCTCTGAATCCTGATTCTAATCCTGTGGCCTTACCTATGAAGTTAAACACCTGTGCAGCTAGGCTGTGGTTCCAAAGGAACAGTTGAAGCCACATTTACCACAACCCTCACCCATCCCAGGGGTAAATACAGCTATATTCGTGAGAGTATCCTTCTCCAGTGAAAGAACTAGAAGCAGAAGGGCTCTGGTGACACAGGCTGTTACCTTTTCCGTTTTTTGTACATGCCTCATATAAATGGATGTTTTGTGCCCTGACAGCACTGGATACAGTCAGATCATGAGGTGGGATAGGGATAATTGAAATAGTTACAAGTTACTAAAGTTGGTTCATGTTTCATATGATTTGCTTCAACATTCTGACTTGTTCTTCCATCCTATCCTGCTTTAAACGCTTCTATAACCAGCTTCAGCATGTCTGTGAGCCTATCAATTTCTATACATGGCCACGGTCCACCTTACCTGCACAAAGCTCCTACCTCACCTCCAGCTCTCCCAGACTCTCAGTCTCACCTCCAGAGACCATTCCTTAATGGTAGAATCCACCACTCCCATGAAGGACTACTAAGTCCTAACAAAAGTAAGTTATCCTCTGAAAAAATGAGGCTATACCTGAGAAAATGTTTAAAATGGGAATTAGAGAATGAATTGAATTATAAAATATGCTACAAAAGATTACATGGTAGAAGGGGGAGAGAGACACGGTATAAAAGTTCTAGTTTTTATTCTGTGCCATTGCTTTTCTCACCAGATTTCACTGGGTTCGTGTTCATCTTTCACACATTCAACTAATTTTATCTGAGCCCCATGCTAGAGCAAGAGTTGTGTCCTCAGTTTATGAGGGTGTGGTGGAATATACAGTCAGAGGAATATACCAGGAAATCTTTTACTATAAAAAAATCAACAAGGTGTCTGAGAGGGAAAGAAGAGTTGTAACATTTTTATGCTTACAAAGCTCCTTAGAGGCAACCTAGAATTATAAATATCAAACAAAAATGCTTAAACCATATCTTCTATGTCGTCCTTAAACACACACACATAGCCTTTGGGAGTTTTCTTCCAGATTCCAAACACTTAGGCTGGGCCACAAGGGGCCCTGAACTCTCTCTGATCCAAACCGTGCAGGAAATACATCTGATCTTAACATAAATCTAAGGATCCAATTTCACCCGAGAAATTTTGGTCCTAATTTCCATAAATGCCCACACCATAAAATGATAGAAGATATCATTCTAACCAAGTGACATTCCTCTTTGTAAAAATGTTTAGTTGTGAAAAATTTCTGACCTGCCCTTCTCCTTTGTGGATGGCCACGTTGCTATGAACTTCTTAAACACCAGTGGTTAGCTCATTTCATCTTCTTCTGAAAGTGGGCATTTTTCCTGAACTCCCTCTGTGTACCTACAACTTTGCACTCCTACAAAAAGTCTTTTCCTACAGGAGACTGACTGTCATGCTAGGTTGAGTCCTAACAGATGGCTTTGTGATGCTGTGAACTAGCTTGGACCAGTGATCACATTTTATTCCAGTCTATCCATATCAGGTCTTCTAACCATGCACACCTGCCCCATAACCTACTTAGCCAAATCCTGATAGAGCATTTCCTTTTCACTCCCTGTCACCATGTTCCATTCCCAGGGAGAGACAACACACTGAAAAGCAATCACTTTCTGCAAAATAACTCTGAACCTCATGGTGTTGGGCCAGCAGCAGGCTGTTTTCCATTTCAGTGATTCCTGCTCATTTGCCACTCTGATTACTAGGTCAGTCCCAGATAGCACAGGTGGTTCTAACCTTATCTCAGGTGGTTCTATCCTTAACTCAGGCCAGAGGTACCCAAAGCTCCCAATTATGCCAATGACACCAAAGCACCTTGGTTTCTTCTGGGGGAGAGTCTGAATAATACAATTCATTTTGCATTTTGAAATGAGCACAGAATCCTTTCAATGGATATAATCTATTGCAGCAAAGAAAACCTAATTCTTTAATGGTAACACAAGGGTACTACAGGTTAAAGAAATTCTCACAATCAGTTTTACCAACTGCCACCCTCAAGAGGCCCCATAAGGTGGCCGTTGCTGAGGGACTTTGAAATGAATGAAGCAAAGCTGTTGCAAGGTCCCTCTGGCATTTAAAAGAAAAAGCTGCTCTCACTGCTTGAGATGAATCTGCCTTACATAAAATGTTATGCCACAGTAAGGCTACGGTGTGTCTAATGATGTTTATCCTGCATTGACCAATTAGGAAGGAAATAATATATTGCAAGGAAAAGGACCCCTACTTGGTTCCTTAAATGCTTATTTACAAAATGGACAAAAAGAAAACAAATGACCAAGACACAGGCCTAAGTAAGATATTTTAACCTTCTTTTGAGTTTCACAGAATGTTTCTTGACTTTATGCTGTGTTTTCCAATTGTGTTTAAGACAATTCAAAAATTAACTTAAATATACTTACATATTACATTAAACCTGAATATACTTGATTTAGTGATACATATACACATGTCCTATATACATAGGGTGCTAAGAATCTCAGAACCATACCCAAGACTGAACAGTAGTTATATGCTTTGCCATTTTATTCTGAAGATGTTGAATGTTATATGTTGTTCCAATGGGTATACCAAAGGGTATACTTTGTTCCAATGTGCTTAAAGCAAATATAAGAGTAGCAAAGCATTTGTATGCTGAATTGATATATGTCTTCTAATTTAAAAATTAGGATACAATAGTCTCCCATTTATATTTTTAAACAAAAATCATACAAATATTCATTTTAATATGTAAATCATACAACTGGTTGAGAAAGCATCACATACTTTCAGAGATACAGTACAGCGTCATAATAAAAAACAGGAAGATGGGAGTCCAACATAGAAGGGTTAAAATTCTAGGCTGGTAACTTAGTGATTTTGTGAGCTGAGACAAGTTATTTAACTTCTTTGGGCCCCATTTTCCTCATCTTTAATGATAATAATAATATCTGCCTGATTGGTGGTGTGAAGACTAAATAAAAGGATGTACATAAATCACTTAGCATAGTGGCTGACACATATATTAAATGTTTAATAAAAACTATAATTTGTGCCCTGGCTAGTGTGGCTCAGTGGATTGAGCTCCGGCTTGTGAAGCAAAGGGTTGCTGGTTTGGCTTCCAGTCAGGGCACATGCCTGGGTTGTAGGCCAGGTCCCCAGTAAGTGGCACGTGATAGGCAACCATACATTGATGTTTCTCTTCCTCTCTTTTCTCTCTCCCTTCCTCGCTCTAAAAATAAATAAATAAAATCTTTTAAAAAATAACTTTAAACAAACTATAGTTTGTAAAGTCCACTACATTTTCAAAATTAGTAAGATTTTAAATGTATAGTTGACATTTAAAAATACATTTTAGTGACACTGATGGACATTTATTGAGAACCTACTGTCTTCCAAGAACTATTCTAATCATGGGAAGTATAAAAAACAATGCAAGCCGCTTGTTCCCAATGAAGTCCCTTGTTCACTATTTGTAGAAAGGGCCACTTGAATTATATTGAAAATATTCCTACTAAATAAAGAAGATGAGAAATATGGCACACAGTGATGTCAGAGGAATGTCAGTGTGAGAGATCCCTTGGTGTCTCCCCTTGAAATTTCCATAATTTGAACAGCTATAATTCAACAAAGAATTCCTTGATCAATGTACAGGCACACCTGAGAGATCCCTGCACTGAAATATCAACCAGGGGAGCCAAGAAGACAGAAGGGCTCAGACTAACCACAACAAAGCCCTGCAACAGGGAGCTCCCAGCAGGGCTCAGCCTGCAGAGGGGAGAAATATGATTCTGGCTGGCACTCCTATCAGCCAGGAAGAGCAGAAAGACTAGTAGGCATTCCTACAGGCGTGAACAGCACAAGCTATGGCTGAGCTCAGAGATCTGGGCTAGGACCTAGCATGGGGTACCGGGGTGGCTATCAGCATTTCAGATAGAGAAAGGAAGCCACAAAACCTTGCCAGCCTAAAGACTCCCAAAATTCACTTTCCTTTACCCGTGGTGTTCAGTTGCAGAGCATATTATATGCAAACCTGAGAACTGGTACTACAGAATCATTATTTCCCTTGAGCAAAGGCTATATACCCCATGACTGGTCCCTAGTCATGGTGCAGGGGGAATCCATGGAGGTCTGAGGACGTCATTACCAGAAGGGCAAAGCAAAGAAGATAGCTGGATTCCACCAGCCAATCCCAATTCCATGCATTGCAGCTACACTGATAGCTGCGTCTGGCTGCTGGGACAAACTGGGATTTCACAGAGCTAAAATACTTGTGATCCAGAGCCACCTAGTACAAAATAATAGAAATATCTCTTCATAATAATCTGCCGGGGAAGTGCTACTCACACATAGATCTCTAGAAGGAGAAGGAACTCATCAAATACCATGCATAATCAAGGTAGTGAGGTAGCTCAGAAAAAAAATAAAAAATCTCCAGAAAGCAAACTTGAACACATGGAAATGTGCAGTATAAATGTCAGAGAATTCAAGATTGGAATTCTGAAAATACTCAACAAGAGGTAAGAAAATGCACTCAGGAAACAAATTAACAAACAAAATGAGTACTTTGCCAAAGAGACTGAAACTTTAAAAAAGAACCAAAAAAAATCTGGCGATGAAGAACTCAGTAAAAGAGATCAAGAATGAACTAGTGAGCACAGGAAATAAAGCTGACCAGGGGGAGGAAAGAATTAATGGTATCGAAGTTATGGGTAGAAGTCTAAATGTGACACAGAGGGTAGAGAGATTTGAATATACAAAAAAGAAAGAATTCTACAAGAACTATCTGACTCAATCAGAATAAAGCAATAGAAGCATAATAGGCATACCAGAAGAGGAAGAAAGAGAGAAAGGAATGGAGGGCGTATTCAAATATTTGATGAGGACTTCCCAAACCTATGGAAAGAAGTAGATCCTCAAATCCAAGAAGAAAACAAAATACCTCGTTACCTCAATCAAATCAAGAGGACTTTGCCAAGGTACATTGTATTAAAACTGTCAAAAATTTATGGCAATGAAAAAATTCTCAAGGCAGCCAGGGAAAATAAGAAAGTAACCTATAAAGGAAAGCCAATTACGTTATAATTGGACTTCTCAGCATAAACTCTACAAGCGAGAAGAATGGAATGAAATATTCAAACTACTGAAGAAATCAATAGCCCAGGATAATATATCCAGCAAAGTTATCA
>VMDR010028358.1:0-13184 GCA_007922815.1 Macrotus californicus
AAATAAATGGAAGCACATACCATGTTCATGGACTGGAAGAATTAACATCATCAAAATGTCTGTACTACCCAAAGCAGTTTATAGATTCAATGCAAACCCTATTAAAATACCAATGATATAGTTCATAGATATAGAATAAGCATTTCAAAAATGTATATGGAACCATAAATGACCCTGAATAGCTGCAGCAAGTTAGAGAAAGAAGAACAAAGTATGTTCATAGCAGCACAATTTACAATAGCCAAGTGCTGGAAACAGTCTAAGTGTCCATCAGTAAGTGAGAGGATCAAAAACTTGTGGTATATTTACACAGTGGAATACTATGCAGCAGAAAGTAGGAACTCCTACCCTTCATAACAGCATGGATGAAACTGGAGAGTATTATGCTAAGTAAAATAAACCAGGAAGTGAAAGACAAATACCATATGATGTCACCTATAAGTGGAACCTAGTCAACAAAACAAACAAGTGAGCAAAATAGAACCAGAGATATGGAAATAAAGAACAAACTGACAGTGACCAGAGGGGAGGAGGGTGGGGGAGAACAGGGAAAGAAGGGAAAGAGTCATGTCAAGGAACATGTATAAAGGACCCATGGACAAAGACAACAGGGGGTAGGATTGAATGTGGGAGGTGGCAGGTGGATAGGGCAGGGGATGATAATGGGGGAAAATAGGGACAACTGTAATTAAACAACAATAAAAATAAAAATAAATTTAAAATTTCACAGAAAATATGAAAGATAAGTTTGAGAAAATATCCCAGAAAGTAGAGCTAAAAGAATAAAAAAAGGAGAAAAAATAAGAAAATTAGAATACAAATTGAAGAAATTGAACATCAAATAAGAAAACAAGGCAAAAAATTATCAATAAAATAATTCATGATGTACAGGTCAAGATGGTAGAGTACGAAAGTGCTCATCAAAATTACAATTAAATTATAGAACCACCACCCTTGAGAACCACGTAAAGACCAGCTGAACAAAACTTCTATAACTAAGGATGCAAAGAAGAAGCCACATCCAGACTGGTAGGAGGGACAAAGACACAAAACAGGGCCAGTCTCACACCCACTTGGGCAGTTGAGAATTGGGATGGATATCTTGATTGCAGGGAAACCACCAGGGGAGTGAGGGGTCTTGGCCCTACACAGGTCTCCCCATCCTGGGGCTCCAGTGCTGGAAAGAGAAGTTCCCATGGGAGCTGACTGTGAATATCAGTGGGGATTCTGTCCTGGTGAGATGGAGAGCTGCTGGAAACTCAGGTGTTCTCCTTAAGGGCCAGTGCCACTTCTGGTCAAGATGGAGGCATAGGTAGATGCACTTCATCTCCCTGCACAACCACAAGAAGAATTACAATTAACCTCAAAACAAAAAACTCCCAGAACTGCCAGAAAACCAAACCATATGGAAGTCTGACAACCAAGGATTTAAAGAAGCCATATTCATCCAGATGGGTAGCGGAGCAGAAATGTAGAATCAGGGCAGAGAGGATGCAGTGTGGTGCAGATAAGCAGTGGCAGAACAGGCAGTCCCACATTCATGAGTGGTGGATAAAAATCAGGAGGGATACCTTGGGAGCAAGTGATCCCAGGCCAGACTGCATAGGCCAGGGTTCCAGTGCTGTGAAGATAAAGCCTCATAAGTTTTCTTGAGAGAGAAGTACAAAGTTGGGAGTATCATGCTACTTGATATCAAATCAAACTACAAGATTATAGAAATCAAAATGACATGATACTGTCATAAAGACACATAGGTCAATGGAACAGAATAAAGGACCCAGAAATAAACCCATGCCTATGTGGTCAGTTAATCAAAGAAGGCAAAAATATATATTCAATGAGGTAAAGAGAGCTTATTCAATGAATTCCTAGAATCATTGAAATGGAAAATTGGACATATACACACAACAAAATAAAACTAGACCACTTTCTTACACCATATACAAGAACAAATTCAAAATGGATTAAAGACTTAATTGTAATACCTGAAACCACAAAACTCCTAGAAGAAAATATAAGCAGTAAAATCTCTGACATTGTTCTTAGTAATGCTTTTTCTGATATATCTCCTCAGGCAAGGGAAACAAAAGAAAAGACAAACAAATGGACATCGAAGTAAAAAACTTTTGCACAGCAAAAAAAATCAACAAAATGAAAAGACAACCTACTGAATGGGAGATGATATTAATCTATGACATCGAAAAAGGAGTTAATATTCAAAATTCATAAAGATCTCCTACAACTCAAGACCAAAAACCCAAAAAATCCAATTTAAAAATGAGCAGAGGACCTGAATAGACATTTCTCCAAAGAAGACATACAGATGACCAACAGACATATGAAAAGATGCTCAACATCATTAATCATCAGAAAAACACAAATTAAAACCATGATGAGATATTACTTCACACCTGGCAGAATGGCTACCATCAGTTAATCCAGAAACAAGTGTTGGTGAGGACATGGAGAAAAAGGAACCCTCATGCATTGTTGGTGGGAATGTAGATTGGTGCAGCCACTGTGGAAAACAAGATGGAGGGTTCTCAAAAAAGTTAAAATAGATCTGCCTTATGACCCAGCAATTCCACTTCTGGTTATATATCCAAAAAATCCAAAACACTAATTTGAAAAAATATGCTCTTCCATGTTTACTGCATCATTATTTATAATAGCTAAGATATGGAAGCACCCCAAGTGCCCATCAATAGATGATTAGATAAAGAGGTGGCACATATATATAATGAAATATTACTCAGCCATAAAAAAGAATGAAATCTTACCATTCATGACAACATAGATGGACCCAGAGGATACTGTGCAAAGACAAATACCATATGATTTTATTTCTGGTGGAATCTAAAGAAAATAAACAAGTAAACAAACAGAAACAGATTCATAGACACAGAGATCAAATTGATGGTTGGCAGAGGGGAGGTGGGTTAGGAGACTGGGTGAAAAAGATGAAGGGAATAAGAAGTACAAATTGGCAGTTACAAAAAAGTCATTTGGGTGTGAAGTACGGCATAGGGAATATAGTCAATAATATTGTAACAACTATGCATAGTGCCAAGTGGGTACTACACTTATCAAGCAGCTCACTTCATAAATTATATAAATTTCTAACCACTATGCTATACACCTGAAACTAATATAAATAATATTGAATGTCAACTATAATTGAAAAGATTAAGTTAAAAAATATCCATCAGAGACTTTCCGCCAAGATGGAGGCGTAGGTAGATACACTTTGCCTCCTTGCACAAACAAAAGAAGGACAACAGCAAATTTAAAAACAAAAATAACCAGAACTGCCAGAAAATCAAACTGTATGGAAGTTCAACAACCAAGGAGTTAAAGAAGAAACATTCATCCAGACCAGTAGGAGGGGTGGAGGCAGGCAGCCGGGGTGGAGAGGACTCACATCAAGGAGCAGCTGGAGGACTGGGACAGGTGTGGTGGCAGCTGGAGGAGCGGGTGGTCCCACATTTGAGTGTGGATAAACCAGGAGGGACAACTGGGGAGTGAGACAGACTGCACAACCCAGGGTCCAGCATGGGAAAATAAAGCCTCCAAACCTCTGACTGAAAAAACCTGTGGGGGTTGAGGTGGTAGGAGAAACTCCCAGCCTCACAGGAGAGATCACTGGAGAGACACACTGCGTCCTTACACAAACCCACCCACCCAGGAATCAGCACCAGAAGGGCCCAATTTGCTTGTGGGTAGTAGGGGAAGTAACTGAAAGCTGGTGGAGAGCTGAGCAAGTGGCATTGTTCCTTCTTATACCCCTCCCCAACATACAGTGACACAATGCAGCAACGTGGGTTGCCCCACCCTGGTGAACACCTAAGGTTCTGCCCCTTACTATATAACAGGTGCACCAATAGAAAGAAATATGGCCCAAATGAAAGAACAGATCAAAGCTCCAGAAAAAAATACAACTAAGTGATGAAGGGAGAGCCAACCTATCAGATGCAGTGTTCAAAACACTGGTAATCAGGATGCTCACAGAATTGGTTGAATTTGGTCACAAATTAGATAAACAAATGAAGGATACAATAAGGGAAATAAAGGAAAATGTACAGGGAACCAACAGTGAAGGGAAGAAAACTGGGACTCAAATCAACGATTTGGACCAGAAGGAAGAAATAAACATTCAACCAGAACAGAATGAAGAAACAAGAATTCAAAAAAATAAGGAGAGGCTTAGGAACGTCTGGGACAACTTTAAACATCTGACATCTGAATCACAGGGGTGCCAGAAGAAGAGGAAGAGCAAGAAATTGAAAACTTATTTGAACAAATAATGAAGGAGAACTTCCCCAATCTGGCAAAGAAAATACACTTCCAGGAAGTGCAGGAAGCCCAGAGAATCCCAAAAGATTTGGACCCAAGGAAGCACACATCGAGGCACATCTTAATTACATTATCCAAGACTAAAGATAAGGAGAGAATCTTAAAAGCAGCAAGAGAAAAGGAGACAGTAACCTAAAAAGGAGTGCCCATAAGACTGTCAGCTGATTTCTCAAAAGAAACCTTACAGGCAAGAAGGGACTGGAGAGAAGTATCCAAAGTCATGAATGACAAGGACCTCCATCCAAGATTACTCTATCCAGCAAAGCTATCATTTAGAATGGAAGGGCAGATCAGGTGCTTCCCAGATAAGGTCAAGTTAAAGGAGTTCATCATCGCCAAGCCCTTATCATATGAAATGTTAAAGGGACTTATCTAAGAAAAAGGAGATCAAAATACAAACAGTAAAATGATAACAAACTCACAACTATCAACAATGAAACCTAAAAAACAAAAACAAACTAAGCAAACAACTGGAACAGGATCAGAATTACAGAAATGGAGATCACATGGAGGGTTATCAGCAGGGAGGGGAAGGGAGGAAATGGGGGGAAGGTACAGGGAATAAGAAGCATAAATGGTAGGTACAAAATAGACAGGGGGAGGTTAAGAATAGTATAGGAAATGTAGAAGCCAAAGAACTTATATGTACAACCCATGGACATGAACTAAGGTGGGAATGATGGTGGGAAGAGGGGTACAGAGCAGACGGGAATAAAGGGGAGAAAAATGGGACAACTGTAAGCATAATCAATAAAATATATTAAAATTTAAATAAATGTATATAAATAAATAATAAACTGTTTTCCTAAAAAAAATTCATGAAAATTTCCCAAAACTAAAGAGGATGAATTTTCAGGTTGAAAGGTGCGTCAAGTGGTGAGCAGAATTGATGAGAAGAAGTTCACACTAAGAAACATAGCTGTAAATTTTTAGAATACTAAGTTTAAAAAGGAAATCCAAAGAAAGAGGTCACAGTCAATGTATCAGGAATTAGCATGGTTTCAGTCTTCAACAGCAATACTAAACCCAAGAAGGTCACGGAAGGAGACATTCTAAAATCTTTAAAAATTACAAATTACAATTCTGCGTCAGTTAGGATGAGCTTGGCTATGCTGTAGTAGCATACAAGTCCAAAATTTCAGAGGCCACTTGTCCATCTCAGGTCAGCCGGAACCTGACCTGTTGGAGTATCTGCCTATTTTCGTAGTGGAAAAGAAAACATGGCACACGAGTCACCAGCTCCTTTAAAATCTGTCAGGAAGTGGTACACCTCGCATCTGCTCACTCTTCCTTGGCCATGGTTAGTTACGTGGACTTCTCTGACTTCAAATAGTCAGAGAAGCTCAACCCTACCATGCACCTAAAAAGAAAAGAAATATATACACCAGTCCATCCTCTGGTCACTAAATATTTGGTTCACTCTCCTCACCAAGCAACATATCAACATATACTCATTCTCTCCCCAAAGGAAAACGACCCAAAAGTTCCACCAAATACTAGCAACAAGCACAAAGTTCAAGATCCCTGGGTTACATGTTGTAGTGTATACACAAAATCTTGGTGTGGCTTTCCTCTTAATCAGGAGACATATAAGCTGAAAATAAGTTTTCTGCTCCACACATCCAATACACCCAATATACAGTGATGAAACTGGTTGGAATAATCACAGAAAGGGGAAGAATGGAAATAGAAAACACTGGTCCATACCAATTCTGAATGCTGCTTGGTGACAGAAATGTTGAGGGCTCCATTCTGGAAGCAGGGGTGGTACTGGACTGGGCTCCCATCATGATCCCTGGGAATAGCTCTTTTTTCCATTGTACTCCATCACTACCGGTTCTTTCCTCTAGGAAATCTTTTCCATTATTTTCCTGGCCATGCTTGAAGATGATCTCCTTGAGTACCGAGCCTCTTTCTTAGATCTTCCTACTGATAGATAGGGTTATTATAAGTTCTTGAATAGTCTTTCCTCAGTCAAGACTGGTTGTTCTTTTGGCAATACAACTCCCTCAATAATCTTATCTTTTTATCTCTTTGATTCTGTCAGCAATAGAATTAAGTAATCATGCCCACATTTCTTTGAGAGACATAGAATGCAGTTATATGTCTTTGATTTCTCATCTCCACACATATCCTCTCTGCATCTAAAGATCCGTGTACCTTGAGTTTATAAGGATTATGTGGGAGATCCATAGACTTATTCTCTTTTCCTTGAGACATTTGTCCTATTGAAGGAATAACTGAATGCCCCATCCTTGAAGCTTTTTATTGAAAACATTTTAACCTATTCTATTTTTAACAGTGGGACTAGGATCATTTTTACCCTTGCCACAAAAATGAATTCTAGGCGGCCTTTTCTCACTCAAAACTCCTTTCAATTTTATCTCCTATTATTTGGAGTCTAAAATTAGGTGGCTTTTCCATGACTCTAAATTTTTGAAAACTCTCTATCGCTTTCATTTGTTTGCATATTTGCCAGTTCTTGTCTGAGCACACTTTTTCTTGCACTTTTGCCAAACACAATCAATAATAACCAAGCATATGCTAACAAAGTTTTTCCCACATCTTCATCTTGAGTTTAAATTTCCTTAAGAATGTTATCTGACTCCCAGACAATTTTATTACATATTTCATACTGCCTAATATAACTTGCCATCATTACAACCTCTAATAAAGTTTTCTTACAATTCACTACACAGCCCCTAAGCCAGGCCACCTATGATAGGGTCTTCATTTTATTAGTGTTCCATCTCCAGGAATCTACCCATCTTGATCTCAGTCAGGATAAGCTGAATTATAATGTGACAACAAACAATCCTTATATATCTCAATGTCTTAAAACAATGAAAGTTTTATGTCTTGCTACTTAGAAGGGAGAGATATGCCCCAAGCCATTCTTACCCAGGGATCCAGACTGATAGAACCTTCAACATCTCAAATACATTAGTCACAGCAGCAGCATCGCCTCTTAAAGTCTTCTGCCCATAGAATACCTTCTACTTCTATTCATGTTTTGTCATCTAAAGCAAATTACACTGCAATGCCTGACTTCAAGAAGGTGAGGTTATGCAATGCTGTCATGTTTCCATAAAAGGAAGAACTAGAAATATTGATGAATAACATTAATGGTTACCATAAATTTTATAACCAGCCAAACTATCATCTGGCATAAAGTGTAATAATTAGAATTTTCAATTTTGCAAAATCTCAAAAAGTTTATCTCTCATCTATATTTTTACATAAGGCTATAGAGCATATCTTCTATAAAAACAAGAGAGTAAGCCAAGAAAGCGGAAGGCATAGACAAAAACAAAGGGAATTTCCTGGATGAAAGTAAAAAGTTCCTAGAATGACAACAGTTCACAACACACAGAAGACAACCAGTCCAGACTGGAGCACTGAAAATCAAGAGATAGAAATATTCTCTCCATTACTTTGTATTTACACCATTAACCTAATGAAACTACTGGATGATGCACTTTATCAAAACAAGGGAAAAAAGCAAGACAGTAAAAGACATGAGGTTAGAAACAAGGAATCTAAGAGAGAGAGGGACAAGGAAAATCAAGAATGGCAGCAAAAGAAACACACAGGTTGGTTGGGGAGCAACAAGCCCAGAGAGTGATCAGCCCAAGAAAAAGAAAAATGGAGGATTTCAGAACATATGCCTCTAATTTTTTTAAATGGAACTAATAGGTTTTCTGACAGGGCTGGCTTTCTGGTAATCATAGGTGGTATAGGAGGAACTGGCAAATAGTACACATAACACTAAGAAAATTAAAAATCATGTCAATTATTAACTTCAGGAGAAATGAAAAGAAAGGAAATAAAGTAGGCTACAGTACCTATTCCGTTTTTATTCATAATATTCAGTTATGAACATTTGCTTAGGTAGAACAATGCAAATATTTAATGTTGGTATATTTAAATTCTTATTATAAGCCTTTCAATATTATTTGACTTTGTAAACTACACACATATTGCCTTCAAGAATATTAAAATTTTAAAAACTTGTAGGTGATTCTGATATTCTGGCAAATTTAAGAACCACTATGACAATCTACTTGTTCTGTGTATTACTGAAAACTCTACAACATTCCCTGCTAAGTAGTTGTCCAACTTTGACTTGAATATCTCCACACGAAATTGTACCTCTACTTCTTCACAGCACTAATTCTTATGATATATCAGTTACAAATATTACGTGGTAAGAGTACAGAGGTACTGCAAGACTGTGCTGGCCCAGGCCACTTCCAGAGACAAGAGTAGTTGAAGAAGCAATTAATGTCTCCTAATTCTTCAGCAATGAGTGATTATTCAAGAAGGTAAGGGCTTTCTTTGTGCTAGGGCCCACAATGCCTTGTCAATCACTACGGAAGAGAACTGTCCCTCAGAATGGAGAGGAAGGTCCGGGAGCTCTAGGAATTTTACATTCAGGTCTCTTTCTCTGGCCTTGAGTGATGACACAGCTTGTGCCATCCTGAAGACTTCCAGAAGGTAAGATGGTGAGATGCCTCAGAAGAAAGGAAGCTGGGTGAAAGGGGCTTATAAATTGTGTCAGGCTTTTTGGTCTAAATAATAGATATTTATCTCAGGATGTGAAACTATTTCTTTTCATTTTTTATTGTATTTTTTTCATTACCACTTATCCCCTTATACCTTCTTCCACCTTCACCACCCCTTTCCCCCCACAATCAGCACGCTGTTGCGAAACCTACTTTAAGGCATTATTTCCCTTATCATGTCCCCAGGCAAGTACTCCCTCCCCTGGAGCTCCATTGATGGAGCTTCACAAGAGAGAGGGTAATATAGTGATTATTGTCAGTGGTTTTCAAAAATGTAGATAAACTGAATTATATTTTTTAAAACTCAACCCACAAGTACCTTATGTAAGTGTAATTATACAGTATTTTTTGTGACTGTCTTCTATCACTTAGCATAATATCCTTGAAGTCTATCCATGCTGTAGTATATTAAAGTTTTTCCTTCCTCTTATTATATGCATATGCTACATTTTGCTTGCCCGTTTGTCCATTGATGGATTTAACATGCTCCCGTGTTATAGCTATTATGAATAACGCTGCTGCTGTGAACAGGAATGTACCACTATCTCTTCAAGGCTTTCATTTTTTCTGTGTATATAAATGATATATTACAGTATTTGTCTTTTTCTGTCTGACTTATCTTATGTCGCATAATGCCCTCAAGGTCCATTCGTGTTGTCACAAGTTGCAGAATGTTCTTCTTTCTCATAGCTAAATAGTACTCCATTGTGCATATACACCACACCTGCTTTATCCACTCGTCCGCTGATGGACACTTAGGCTGTTTCCATACTTTGACCACTGAATATTCCACACCATGCAATGAACATGGAAGTGCAGATCTTTCTCTGAGGTTGTGATTGCATTTCCTTTGGATATATACCCAAAGCTGGGTCATATGGTAGTTCTATTTTCAATTGTTTAGGAACCTCCATACTCTTTTGCTTGGCGGCTGTACCAATTTGCATTCATACCAACAGTGCGTAAGAGTTTCCTTTTCTCCACATCCACCCAAACACTTGTTATCTCTCTCTTTTTTTTAAGCCTGGTTTATACCTTTTGTTTTTTACTTTATTTTTCAATTACAATTTACATTCAATGTTATTCTGTATTAGTTTTGGGTGTATGGCATAGTGATTAGATAATTATATACTTTAAAATTTTATGTTTCCCCCTCAGTGTTTCCAGTACCCACCTGGCACCATATATCATACATTATCATTGACTGTATTCCTTATCCTGTACTTTACATCCCTGTGACTGTTTTGTGACTATTAATCTGTACTTCTTAATCTGTTCACTTTTTTCAGCCATCCCCCAAACTCCCCTCCTACCTGGCAACCATCAGTCTGATCTCTGTATCTATGAGTCTGTTTCTATTTTGTTTATTCATTTATTTTGTTCTTTAGATTCTACATATAAGTGAAATCATATAGTTACTTGTCTTTCACTGACAGATTATTGCACTTAACATAATATCCTCTAGGTCCATTCATGCTATTGCAAATGCTATTTCAATCCTTGGGACTTCCAGCCAAGATGGAAGCATAGGTAGACTCACTTCACCTCCTCACACAACCATAAGAAGGATAACAACCAATCTAAAAACAAAAAACAACCAGAACTGCCAGAAAATCAAACTGTATGGAAATCTGACAACAAAGGATTGAAAGAAGAAACAATCAACCACATGGGTAAGATGAGCAGAGTAGACATGGTGGAGCACAGTCAGGTGGAGGCAGGCTGTGGGTGTGAGGCAGCTGCAGCAGTGGCTCACAGAATGGGTGGTCCCACATAAACATACAGTGGATAAAAACAAGGAGGGACAACTGGGGAGCAACTGATCCCAGCCCCAGGCCAGACTATGTAGCCCAGGGTTCCAGCGACAGGAGAATAAAGCATCATAACCTCTGGCTATGAAAACCAGTGGGCACTGATGCAATGGAAGAAACTACCAGTCTCTCAGGAGAGTCCATGTAAAGGGCCCACGGGGTCCTAGAACATCTTCAAACCCACCCACTCTGAGAATCAGCACCAGGGCAGCAACTAGAATGGTACCAGATGCTTGCAGAAAGTGGGAAAAAATGACTGGAAATGGGGCGAGAACCAAGCAAGCAACAATCTGACCCCACCCCCACATACAACATCACAAAGTGGGGAAGTGGGCTGCCCCACCATGCCAAAATGAAGTGACAGGGAGAGAAGGACCAAATGAAGGAATGGATCAAAACTCCAGAAAAAGAACTAAGTGACATGGAGATAGCCAACCTATCAGGTGCAGAGTTCAACACATTGGTGATCAGAATGCTCAAAGAACTGACCGAGTGCAGCCACAAAATAAAGGAAGAAGGGAAAGCTATACAAAGAAAAAGAAAGAAAAATCTATAGGGAACCAGTAGTGAAGGGAAGGAAGCCAGGATTCAAATCAATGTTTTGGAACAAAAGGAAGCAATAAAGAGACAAGAACAGAATGAAGAAACAATTCAAAAGAATGAGGAGAGACTTAGAAACCTCTAGGACAACTTTAAACACACCAACATCTGAATCATAGGGGTGCCAGGAGGAGAAAAGAAAGAGTAGGATATTGAAAACTTATTTGAAAACATAATGAAAAGAAAAATTCCCCAATTTGGTGAAGGAAATAGACATATAAGTCCAGAAAGCTCAGAAAGTCCCGAAGAAGTTCGACCGAAGGAGGAACACACCAAGGCACATCACAATTAAAATGGCAAAGGTAAAAGATAAAGAGAGAATCTTAAAAGCAGCAAAAGCAGAGTTACCTACAAAGGAGTGCCCATAAGACTGTCAGCTGATTTCTCAAATGAAACTTTTCAGGCAAGAAGGGACTGGCAAGAAGAATTCAACATGATGAAAAGCAAGGACCTACAACCTAGATTACTCTATCCAGCAAAGCTATCATTTAGAATGGAAGGGCAGTAAAAGTGCTTGCCAGACAAGGTAAAACTAAAGGAGTTCATCATCATCACTAAGCCATTATTACAAGAAATGTTAAAAGGATTTAAATAAGAAAAAGAAGATCAAAACTATGAACATTAAAAAGGCAATAAATTCACAACTATCAACCGTTGAATCTAAAAAATAAACTAAGCAAACAAGCAGAACAGAACCAGAATCATAAATATGGAGATCATTTGGAGGATTATCTGTTCGGAGGGGGGAGAGGGAGAATGGGGAAAAAGGTGCAGGGATTAAGAACTACAAATTGGTAAGCACAAACCAGACGAGGTCAGGGATATTAAGAACAGTATAGGAAATGGAGTAGCCAAAGGATTTATATGCATGACTCATGTACATGAACTAAGGGGGAATTGCTGGAGATAATGTGATGTGCAGGGTGGAGAGGGGCAAAGGGGGAAAATTGGGACAACTGTAATAGCATAATCAATAAACTATATTTTAAAAAATACATGGTTTTGTCATTTTAACAGTATTAATTCTTCCAATCCATGAACATGGGATATGTTTCCATTCATCTGTATTTGCTTTAGCATCTTTTAGCAGTTTTTTAGTTTTCATTGTGCAGTTCTTTCACCTCCTTGGTTAATTCTTAAGTATTTTATTACTTTGATGCTATTGTAAGTGAATTTCTTTTCATAATTTCCTTGTCAGATTGTTCATTGTATACAAAGGCAACTAAATTTGCGCATTGACTTGATATCCTGCTACTTTGCTGAATTCCTTTATTAGTTTTAAGTTTTTTGTGCTGTCTTTAGGGTTTTCTGCACTCAAGATCACAGCATATGCAGAGATCATTTTAATTCTTCCCTTCCATTTTTAATTCCTTGATGATTTTTCTCTTGCCTAATATCTCTGACTAGAATTTCCAGTACTATGTTGAGTAGAAGTGGTGAAGGTGGGCATCCTTGCCTTGTTCCTGATGTCAGAGGAAAAACTTTCAGTTTTCACTATTTAGCAAGATATTCACTGTGGATTTTTCATATATGGCTTTTTCATGTTCAGGCAGTTTCCTTCTACACCTAGATTTTTTTAGTGTTTTTATCATAAAATATGTTGTTTCATCAAATCCTTTTTGTACAGCAATTGAGGTGATTATGTCTTTTTGTTATTTTTCCTTCTTCTGTTAATGTGGTATATTTAATTGATCAATTTATGTTGAATCATCCTTTAGTTCCAAAAATAAATTCCACTTGGTCATGATATATAATCCTTTTAAAATGCAGCTGAATTTAGTTAGCTAGTATTTTGTTGAGGATTTCTGCATCAATATTCACAAGAGACATTGGCATGTAGTTTTCTTGCAGTGTC
>VMDR010028359.1:0-13188 GCA_007922815.1 Macrotus californicus
TAATCACTTGAAATAAAAGAACTAAACATGATATTTTAAAATGTGTATTAAATGTCCTGGGGTTAGTAATTGTCTGATTTCCTGCATTTGAATATTTTGAAAATCAGAAAATTTATTTCTTGTCAATATTATACTCATTAATGCAGACTGAAAAAAATCATCCTTAACTACTAATTGGTGGGTAAAATAGTAAATACAGAATTTCATCTTGAAAGCCACTTTCTCCAGGAAGCCTTCCCTGCTTTCCCATACCCGGGGATGTCTCCACAGCACCCTGCACTTCATCTTTGTCACTGGCACTACATTTGTAGTTATTTTTTCAATATCTGGCTTCCCTGATAGACCTAAACATCACTAGGGCATAGATCACGCCTGCTTTCACACTGGATCCCCAGTGCCTAGAAAATGGCCTGGAGAAGTAAGTCACAAAATGTTTGCTTAATGAATGAGCAAACCAGCAATCTCCTGGCTACTTGAAAATAAGACACATCCCCTACATTATACTCTTTTATGTTCCTGATTAAGAGCAAAAACAGTCACCCTGGGTAGTTTAGGTAAAACTTTCTTCTTTCCTGTTTCTTTAGATGCTCTCTCTGACAGCCATGATTGCAGCAATCCATCGACCATTAACACTGGAAAATCCAGTCGTCCTTATGACCAAATGAGTTACAGGCCTGTCCCAGAATAATTTTGTTATTGATTTGTTTTGTTTTGTTTTGTTTTAATGAAACAGCATGGGGAAAATAAATATTCAGGAAAGCCTGGGAGAGGGGATTAGGGGAATGGTTGTGTCATTAACTTGTCATGTGACCTTGAGCACTGTTGCCTGACCTTGCCAGGTTTCACTCTTATACAAATTAGAACCTCTGCACAGAGTTTTTGAGAGAAGCGAATGGGGTACTTTATATGAAAGTGCTGTGAAAATGCCATACAAGATGTTGGGCGCCATTACTGATAATGTTTGTAAGCTTTTTGGGGAACTAGGAAAGCAATTTTGATATTGGAAACATTTCCAGTTTTAAAAATTGTCCTCTAAAATGGGTCACCTCATGACCATCGTAAGTGGGCATACCATTTTACTGGTTTCAAAAGGGTTTCAGCCCTGGCCAGGGTAGCTCTGTTGGTTGGAGCATCCTCTGTAGACCAAAAGGTCTTGGGTTCAATTCCCAGTCAGGGCACATACCTAGGCTGCCGGTTCTATCCCTGGTTGGGGCATGTAGGAGAAAGCAACCAACTGATGTTTCTCTCTCACATCAATGGTTCTTTCTCTCTTTCTTCCTCTCTCTAATGAAAAAAAGGGTACTAATGAGTCTGACTCATAGATAGCAGGCTGACAGCTGTGGATAGGGAGAGCTGGGGCAGGTGGAGAGATTGAGAGAGAAAAAAAAAGAAATCATTGACATGAACAACCACATGGTCATCATGGTGAGAGGTGGGGGGTGGAGGTTGAAGAGGGTAGAGGGGGGATAAATGGTGATGGGAAAAAATGTACATAAAAAAGACACCAGAAAAAATATTTCTGACAAAGTGAATGCATTAATAATGTGTAAAAACAATTAAATTTTGGATTTTTTTCATATGTAATTATAAAACTAATTTTTTCAAGTACGATAGCTTGGGTGTAAATAAATTCAGAACAGGATACACTGAAAACAAAAATAAAATAAACAATCAGAAATTTCAGGATTTTAGATGCGTACTGTTTATCCTTATCCAGCTGCAAAAGACTCAGAACTAATCCCTTCAGCACGGTCAAACCGGAACGGTGTCCGTCTGCACACAGAAGACTGCACAGGAAATGGGGAATGTGACGGCCAATGCCACTTCTCACGCCCGACTTTCTTTGAGGAGGTCTAGTTACTTCAAATTGAATGTCCTTGATATGACTTCCCAGTGAATTTCTAATAGTTACTTTGAATGAATTCTGAAATAACTTCCTTTTTTAAATTTTGTATGTTATTGATCATGCCTTTTAAGCTAAGGGCTCTTCGGAAGGGAACACTGCATCGTGGAAAACTCTGGGCAGTTTCTACGGCTAACCTGATGTTACAGAAGTAAATATTAAAACAAGAAAACATTAAAAAAGGGTATCAATATCTAGTTTTGATGAATATTTTTTCCTTTATTTGGAATCCTTTTTATTTTAAGTGTATAAGGACAGAATTTTAAGCTGTTGTGTTTTAAAGGTTAAATCCTATAGCAAAATCTTAACGTTTTACTTGCAGTGTGAAAACCTTCTATTGGTTCTGTGTGCTAGAACCAACTAACTAAATAAATAAATAGCAAGGAATTCTACTAAAATTGTTCAAAATCCTGGGTTTCACCTAAGTATAGAAACATTTCTATTCATTTCTTGGAAACTTACAGGATCCTGAAGACAGGTTGTAAGTGGAAAAGCACGTGCCACCCTGGCTCCAACTCAGGCCGCTCTCATTGTTGACCGGCCACGCACCAAATAAGGACAGAAATGGCCTCTTTCAGCTTTTAGAACTACGTTAACAAACAAGCAAAAGCAGTGATGAAATTACCAGCCTGGGAAACCAAATTGCTCCCTTGGGAGAAGAAAAAAAAGACCCCAAATACCAAGAATCTCTAAATAACAACAATCTCTTGCGTTCAACTTTGGCACTGTGACTTTTTTCCATGACAGTGTTCAATATCTCGCTAAATCTGGATCGCCATTTATCTGAGCCAACATTCACAAACTTTCCCATTTCTGGGCACTTATCACTGACCCGTAACCCACAGGTCCCCTTTCTCCCTCTGACAGTATCTGTGCTTTGACTGAGCTTGTGAAGCCAACATCACCACAAGGTCAGGTACTTTTCCAATTCCTTATTTTTATTATAAGGGTATCAATGGCTTGTTTGGTATTTATGATAAGGGCTTAACACATATGTTATGTTATCTTTACAGTAATATACCTAGGAGTTTGGTCTTATTTTTATTCTACTGTACAACTCAGGGCATGGAGGCTTGGAAAGTTGGCATAACTTGCTCCTGTGATCATACAGTGTATGAGTGGCAGATCTGAGGGCAAATGGGAGTCTCTCGGATTATAAAACATATGCTCCTAATCAATATATGTCTAGACTATGAGGGAGTGAAGGAATCAATGAAGAAGGCCTCTTTCTTAGGAGTTAAGTCATGGAGGAAATTTTGACTTTTCACAGAAGGAATTGGTAACAGGTAAAATAGCTACATAATCTTCATTAATCTGAACCAATTCTCAGGCAGACATTATTATTGCCATTTTATAGATAGAACATCTGAGGCTTGGAGAGGTGAGATAACTTGGCTGATACTACAAAACTAACAGATGATGGACATGTGAGTCCAAGTCAGTTTTGACTGTCTTGAATCTTGTCCCTATTGTAGCTAGCTTACCCAAGCTTTTAAATTCCTCTTCTAGGGACAACACTGGTCTATTGCTTTGGGTGTTACTGAAGCTGCAGGTGGAGGCTGAATGGCTCACCTGTGATAATTAGAGAGCTACTGAGGCAGAGAGAGAGAGGAAGCCTGGCAGAGCATAGTAAGGCTCCAGGAAAAGTGACAGTGTCAGACTTTGCATATCCTGTGAATAGCTCTGCATATCCCCTTCCCCCCCACCGTGTATTTTACATAGGAGAGGAATATTAACACTTCTTAATCCATCCAACCAACGGCAGCAATTAGGGCTAAAAGAGAAGTCTGGGTATTTGAGTAAGAGTGGAAGAAAACAGAGTTTATGTCAGTTACATGTTTTTGTTTTCTAACAGGATGAGTATTAATGTAGGGCACCGTTTTCTAGCTATCCCTCAAAACCACCTAAGACATGTATGACAGACAGAGTCAGGGTATCGATGTAAGGCAATAGGGCAGTTCTGGCTCTTGCTTTCACTGCCATCACAAGTTTTACTTCTATTGGTTCCAAGGAGGTAAGTGACTTTCCCAAGCTTGGTGAGTGGTAAATAATGTGGCCTTGATTAACACTCTAGCTTACCTCTAAATTTTAGAGAATATGACATTTCTCAGTTAGGGACTTCCTCTACTAAACTTGTTGCCTTTAAAATGCAGATGTTGACGGTGAGGGGAAAGAAAGGGAAGGGTCCTCAAGGAACATGTACAAAGGACCCAGAAACAAAGCCAAAGAGAGGAAGGATTGAGGGTGGGAGGTGGCGGTGGGTGGGGCGGGGGAAAGTGTTGGCGGGAAAATGGAGACACCTGTACTTGAACAACAGTAAAAAAATGTAAAATAAAATGTTCCATGGGAAGGGGAAATAAAACAAAATAAAATGCAGATCTAAATTTGAGATGAGATTGTTGTTTTTTTCATTGGTCAGATGACAGCAAGCAAAATAATTGATTTATAGAAAATTTTGATATAAATTAGACATGTTTTAGTTCTATATATAAATTATAGAGGACTCAAGGGATAGAATTTACATGTGAAAATAAAACAAATTGTGGACAAAGAAACAAAACCGTAACTGGATTTTTAGGCACTATTGGACACTAGATAATGAAATGTTTGGGGCTGGAAGTATTTTTCTAGATATTCTAAAAGTGACCCTAACTAAATCACAACATCCTAAAAGATATGGCCTATTAAATTAGGTTCCATATGAAACTTTATTCCATCCTTCTTTTTTCCTCCCTCTCCCTCCCTCTGTTCCTCCCTTCTTTTCCCCTTCTGCCCTCCCATCCATCACTAAATATACATTAGGTCTCTACTGTGTGCTAGGTATTACATTAGATGTATGCTGACAATCAATGGTGAACACAATCTCCAAATGAAGCTTAAAGCTGAATGAGGCAAAAACTGAAACTCAAGGCTTACAAGAACTGGACTGGGCTTATATTTTTAAAACATATCAGGGCAGAAGGAAAAGGAAGGATACATAATACTTATGGAGATGGAAAACTACTGCAGCTCACTTATGAGAAAAAGTATGTAACTAAGAAGAAGGTGATTTTTCAGATGACCAACATTGAAAGAAGTCAAATGAGATATTTTGAGTAAAACACCTTTTGCAGCCTTTGGCCAAGGGGAAACGCCTCTTCTCTGCCATTCTATCCTTAGTATGTTCAACTGGGAAGGGTGCGGGAGAGACACATTTATAGAGAAGTTCTTATTTCATGCCTAGTGCTGAGTGTGGGTCTCGGTCAGGGTTGTGGATACCAAAAAACGGTAGGGGAGGACCTGGTACCTCCCTACAGAGACTTGCAACTGGGAGAAAAATCTCACATCATAAAAACATCTCTGTAAGCTATCCTGGTCAGTGTTTTCTCAATCAAATGTATCAACAGTGCTCACAACATTAAAACTGACAAGTTGTCCCCTGGCATGTTTCTTTCACAAATAAAGAGAAAAATAAGCATGCCATAAATAGGGCATTCGGCGCTGCAATGGTCCAGAATGAGCTGAATTACAGATGTCTAAAGCACAAGGTTGATGGGGCATGCAGCACTTGTCTCAGAAAAAAAATGTAGGATATGGTTCCTCTCATATCAAAAGCTATTTTTTCACAAGGGTATTATGAAAATTTTGAAAAATACATAAAAGTTGAAGGGATTTTTACAGGGAACACATGTGTATCTACCACTTAGCTTCAGCTACTCTACCAGTCACAATTAAGAGATTGTTTCTTAACAGGTGATGATTACATTGGACTTGGGCAATGAGAACTGTAGTGTTATAATAAGTTCATTTGAATAATATTTATGGGCTGTATATCATGTTAAACCTAAATTACAAGCCCCTGTGCTTTATTTTTAGTCTATTTTAAAAAGTGGGCTTTGCAGAGAAAAAGACAGTGTGGGTTTTTTTTCTATGTAATGTCAAGAATATAATAAATTTGAACTACTAAATCTTACCAACAAAAATAAGTTAATGATAAAAAGTAAACATCAAAGATATGCTCTCAAGTTCTGAATGATCAAAATCAATATCCATTTAAGTGATAAAAGTGCCAACCACGAGGTTTTATTACACTTTAATCATAGGGAATATGTTTTTTGAATTGTTTCATATGAGATAATTCTTAGTAAATTACGAGTTCAGTCAGGTGGTTAGGAATGCGATGGTTGGGATTATTTCAGTTACTAATATTTTACAAAATATCCTATAAAATCTTTAAGTCAGGAGATGCTTCAGTAAATGAGAACTTTTGTTTTTTTCTGTGGATTTTATTTTTTGTTTCCTTTTCTTATATTTTAAAATAAATACTATACAAATGTTAGGCCTAGTTTGTTACAGACCAAGATACTCTGCTTTTGTAATAAATGAAAAAATCATCAATGAATCTACTATTTTTGATGTGCCTACAAAAAGTCAGCTTACTATCTTCTCAGCAATTTGAGATGCAGGTCAAGGTCAAAAGACATCCCAAGAATAACAGAGGAAACCTGACTTTAGTCTTTATGAGACGAAAGAACTCATATAAATAATTGCCAAACACTCTCAGCTCATGTTTGAAGTTGAATACTTGAAAAGGAAAAATCAAGCAGGAGCAGGTACTGCGGAGTTGTGTCCCACTAGCTGGGACTCTTGGGTACTAGGACTGCGGAGCATCTCACATTCAGACAATTGCCCCATGCATAGTTCACACACTGCTGAGATGTTAAAGGGTCAGAGCGAGGAGTGCTGGGAAGCCAGAGAAGCATACAGTTCATCACAAGCACTTTGACTTTTACAGAAGACAGAGCAGTCTGTCCCTCAGTGGTAAGAAGAGCCTGGGCTGGACAAAGAGCAAACAGAAAGAAGCTGAGTTTTTAAATAGATTTAGAGACCTACGTCAAGCCAGCATGAAAGGAAATACTCGGCTATGAAAAGAGCTAGATGTTGGCACAGCGCCCCCTTGTGAAGAAAGAGGCAAGAGCTTCAACTAGCCATAAGGGGCATTGGCTTAGCCTTCATCTTCTGGTGACGAACTTCCAAACCTTGGAGAGGATGCATATGTGGGTATGAGTGACGCACAGGGTTTGGTGTCCTACTTCTCTGTTATTCAGTGTGTACAGAAATATTTCACGTGGTTGTGCTTCTTAATGGTAATGCTTTAAAAAGAACTTCCCCAAATAGGGAATCCATCTCTATGTTCGTCCCCGCTACTCCAGAAACTTGCTCTCTCTCCATTTGACTAAAGAAAATTAAAAATTGGAGATTATATTTAAAAAAAACCTTTCAATTAATTTTAAAAAGATGGAATCATTTGCTTATACCTTGGAGGTATTGTGGGTTCGGTTTCAGACCACCACAATAAGGTGGGTATTGTGATAAAAGTTAGTCATAATCTTTTTGCAGGGGGAGGGTCTTGCCTTCAGTTTGTAAAAAATACAACATCTGTAAAGTACAATAAAGTAAAGTGCAATAAAAGGAAGTGTGCCTGTAAAATGTTAGCATGCTTATGAGTGCCATTTGAAAATGTATTAGTCACCTGAAATGTCACAGGATAGCCACTGATAAAAATATTACCATTTTAGTAATGTGAGAACTGGGAGCATTTCTATGTGTTTGAATTAGCTCTTTAATTAGAATAAAAATCTTATTCATGTAAATGATTCTACTGATTTACAATTATCTGGCTAACTGCTCAGCAGGAAAAATCAAATTCTGGATGCTTCCTGCAAAGCGGAAATTACTCCGGAATGTGATATAATATATGCAAGAAGAAGTGTGCTGTATCTGATAATCTGACTCAAAATGTGAGAGATGATGATTTGTTCTCACATTAAGTTAAAAGATTAATTGGAAGTTAGTACAGTCTTCATTGTGCCTGTTGCTGGCTAACTATGTCATACAAAACATGCTCTGAACCCTGAGACAAGTAAGTAGAAAAGTATGGGTGAACCCAAACCATTATTTAAAAGCAATGACACCAAAGGATGGCTTGGGGTGGTGCTCCATAATCCTCACCGGTTTTTCCAAAGTGACCCCAAATAAACACACAGGGAAAGTTAACACAGTGTGCTTTCTGTACAAATGCAGTCAAGACAAGTCCTATTCATATTCAGATATTGTACAAAGAACTTTCACACAGGCTTGTAAAAGACTAATGCCTCCCAGTTATACTTCTATCCCCACACTTTCCCTCATTTCCAAGAGACTATATCCACTTGCTTCTTGAATGCTGACATTTGCTTTTATAATGGTCTTAGGCTGAATTCCTCCCAGGCAGACCCTGCAAAGTCTGGTGTGGGCACTTCTTCTGGAGTGGAGGCAAGGAGGTAATTGTGGGAAGTTAGCAGTTCACCATACAGGAAGGGAGAAAATTTAATATGAGCAAATGAACTTAGTCTCCCTGGGAACCCTTTGAGGGACCATATACAGATGCCTCAGACTGTCTCACTGACATGTGGGGAACACGGGGAGTCCTTCTGGGGTACCCTCATATAGTCTAGGAAACTCCCTTTTACTGGAAAAAGCCCCCAGGGGTCTGAGATGAGAGACTGAGCACACAGGCACTGCCCACCAAAGTTGCGGATGAACCCTGGGGTGGGTCAAGGGGAAATGGGATAGAGCTCAAGGCATTTGCCAGACATAGGCCTCTCAAACTTAAGGTGTTCAATCTGAATTTTCGGTCCTGTCCCTGTCACCTCATCACTAAACCTATTCTTCCCTTAACTTTTCCCAACTCAGCAAATAAAAACTTAAGTTTCTAATTTTTTTCAGGCCAAAATCCTTGAATCATGCCTGGCTTATTTATTTATTTATTTATTTATTCATTTATTTTCCTTACCCTATGTGAAAATTCATCATCAAATTCTGTCAACTATGTTTTCAAATTGTAGCCAGAGTCTGGTCACTTCTCTCTACCTCCTCTGCCACAGCCCCCGTGCAGGTCACCAGTATCTCTTGCTCAGACTATTGTAGTGACTTTTAGCCATTTTTCTTTCCATTCTTGCTCCAAGTCTGTTCTTCACACAATACTCAGAATGATCCTTTGAAAATATATGTTATTTCTCTGTTGAAAACCCTCTAGTAGTTTTCCTCTTGGGATAAATGCAAACTCTTTACTAAGCTTTCAAAAGCTCTTGCCTCTCTCCCTGACCCATTTTACTTCTCCTCTCCCCTTTGACTTCTTGGTTCCACCCATACTGGTCTTCTTCCTGTTCCTTGAATGCAATGTACTGGCTCCTGCGTCAGGACCTTTGCACTTGCTACTTCCCCTTCCTGAAATGTTCTTCCTTCAGATATTGGCGTGGTCCTTTCATTTTGCTAAGGTTAGCATGTCAGTTTAATATAGAGGACTATCTGTTCTGACTATTCAATCTAAAATAGCACTGCTATCATTCTATTTCTTTATTCTGCATTATTATTCTTCAGAAAACTTATCATCGTGACATACACATATTTTGTATGTCTGTGTATTTTACATTATCCATCACAACCCCCCACATACACAAATGAAGTTCCATTAGAATAGAGGCTTTCTTTGTTCATTGTTGTTTATTAGTAACTAGAATAGGGACCATTAGTGGTAGAGGTTCAATATGTATTTGTGAAGTGGCTGAGTTAATGGGTTTGACAGCCATATGAGGTAAATATTGATACTCATTAATCAAAGGTTTACTAAACACTGTGGCTGGTATTGTCCAATAACAAGTGTAAGCAGCTGCTGCTCTGGAAGCACGCTATACCCACACATGAGGAGACCAGGAACACCCAAGGCAGGGTGAAGTCACCAGAGCTTGGAGGGAGGTTACCGTGAGTGGTGGGTGTAGGGAGGAGGTAGAAAAGTTTCTGATACTGTGAAAACCTTTGAATGTTATGTTAGGACAAAGACCTTTGTTGCATTTAGAAGTGAAAAAGCCATCAAAAGCTTCTAAACAAGGGAGCAAAATAATGAAAGCAGAATTTTTGGAACCATTAATACTTGATTCTATTACAAAGGATTTGAGCAGGGAAATGGGACCCAGGGAGACAGTGCCATGAGTGCTTCCCCTTCACAGCCTCCTTTCTGTCAAGACACCACATACGGCCAACATACATTTTTCAAACTTCTTTATAGATGTTTAGTTGACATATGACAACTGCATGTATTGAACGTACGGAATTTGACGAGTTTAGACACATGCACACCCCCGTGAAACCATCAGCACCATCAAGGTGATAGACACATCCATTACCTCCAAAAGTTTCATTGCATGTCTTTGTTTTTTGTATTTTTTTGTTTTGTTTTGTGGGTGGGAATAACATTTAACATGAGATCTACCTTCTTAACAAACTTTTAAGTGTAAAAAGCAGATCTCGACAAGCTATTCATCTTTTCAGAATGGTTTTTCAGACTCTCTTTCCGCATTTTTTCATATTCAGTGAGGAAGCTTTCTGTCTTTACTATGAATGCTAACTAACGCGCTTAGGCCACCAAAAGGTCTGTCCGTAGTTTCTCTGGGGTTGAAAGTGAACCAATTTCAGGTATGAAAACTCAAATCCAATCTTCTTTGGGTTCTCTGAGAACTAATAGAAAAAGTCGTGAAAAAAAGAAGATTGGGCACGAATCTGCTATGGGTTATCTGGTGAGATACAGGAATGAGTGAGGATAAACGTGTCAAAGACATCTGTAGTGATTTGGCAAGGATTCTTCTCTAATTTGTTTCTTATCTAGGACATAACGCATGCTTTGGTCTCCCTTTCTCTGATGGGACGTTGTGAAGAAAGAGTGCTATGTGTCCAGTGTGTAAGTGGGCTGTGAACTTCCCTGGGGACTGCCCAGCATGGTCGGAGTTAAAAAATATGTTAAATGAATCCCTGAAATTTCTTAGAAAACAGATTCTGGGGAAATTTCATTATTTTGGTCTAAAATTCTGCTATTCCTACTTATAAGGAATATTTTATTTTCTTCATTGAATTTATTGGGGTGACACTGGTTAACAAAATTATACAGGTTTTAGGTATACAATTCTATAACACATTACCTGTACACTGTATTGTGGGCTCACCACCACCCCAGGTCAAGTCTCCATTGTCCATCACCATTTATACCTGCTTTACTCACCTCTACCTCATCCCCTGCCCCACTCAGCAATCACCATATTATTGTACGTGTCCATGAGTTCTTTCTTTTTTGCTCAATTATTCCACTCCTACCAGCACCTCTCCCTCCATGCTAACAGATGTCAGCCTGCTCTCTGTCTATGAGTCTGTCTCTATTTTGGCTTGTTGGACCCAGTGACTCCACTTCTGGGAATTTATCTGAAGAAACCTGAAACACTAATTCAAAAGAATATATGTGCCCCTAGATTCATTGCAGTATTATTTATTGTACAACAGCTGAGATTTGGAAGCAATCCAAATGTCCATCATTAGATGAATGGATAAAAAAACTGTGGTACATTTACACAATGAAACACTGCTCAGCCATAAAAAAAAAAAGAAAAATTCACACTTTTGACAGCATAGATGGACCTGGAGAACACTGTGCTAAGTGAAATAAATCTGTCAGAGAAAAACAAGTACCAGGTAATTTCACTAATATGTGGGATCTTGTAATGAACATTTAATTCTGCTTTGTTCCAGAAAGGATTCAAGGCTTCTATAGTTCCTTAGTGAATCCTTTAGATAAGCCAAGTCATCCATTTCCTTACCTGCCCAGGGGATGATAGCTAATCCATAAGTGTTGACAGCCTTAGTTACACCTGGGTATGTTTGAGCATTACGTCATATACATAAACCAGCAGGGATCATTTGAGAATATAAGCTAGTGCAGTTGAGAATACCTGACATATCATTGTAAAAAAATTCCAAGTGACTGACTTCGTTAGTTTATGTTAAAAGCCAACTTGCCTGAAAAGTTAAATAAAGAGTAAACTGTACAGAGAAAATTAAGTTATCAGGGTTGTTTAATGGTATTAGCTAGTCTCAATTCCCTCTTTTCATTCAGTTCATCAAATGATTTGCCAGGTGCACATGTGGACAGAGTTCTCAGTTTTCCCAGGCAGTAGGGAAGGGAGCTCTGAGGAAACTGTAGAAATCTGTAGTGAATAAAGAAGAAGTTATTTCGTACGGCTCAAACTTTGAGCCTTGCCCATGCCACGTTTGCCCTTTCAGATCTCTTTTTATCCCAGTGTTTTTAAACTACAGTCACAATGCTACCACCAGATAATGTTAAAAAATAAAAAAGAAAAACTACAATTTTAGTAGTTAATTCATGATACTAAAAACGTCACGAGAGAAAGCTGAACTGAAATTAGTGACCAGCTTTTGCTTTGTGCCAAATGACTGTGACATTTCTGCCAATATTAATCATGGGATTTCCTCCAGTACTTTATGCGAGGCAATTCCTAAGGAATTCTGTGGTCGGGGCAAAGTCCAATGTAGTGACCTCAGTCTCCTGCGTCTTTAGCCCCTCTCTCCACACACTCTGTGAGGCCCATTGGCAGGGACAGGCAGAGCTAGAAGGCAGATTTTTGAAGAGAGAAGGAATGATTAGAGGAGTGTGTGAGTGTGTGTGTGTGTTTATTTTGCATGTGTCCCGATTTATCACAATCCAGGACGTTTACAGGAAGTTCTGTGCTAAATCTTTACATTGTGGACCTTTGCAGCAGGCCACTGCTTCCCTGGTCTTCCCCCAGCTGTCTGCCCCTCTCACTGCCAAGTGCATGGCAGCTCAGCCACACACGAAAAATGAGACAAATCAGCCTATCCTACAGGCCTAAGAAAGGAACTCCACTGATGTGGCTGCCTAACCATTATTAATTAATTTAAATAGATTTTCTGATGCATAAATAACATATGTTTCTTATAACCTGCTGACTTTGATCAGCACCAGCCTGAGAATCAAAGCAAAAAAAGAAGTGTTGAGAATACTGAGTGTTATTACTAAGTGTTAGGATGCTGACATAGTTTTCTGTTTGAGTAACGTTTAGTTTTCATGACTATAAAAATAATGAATGTTCATATCGAACGTTTGAAAAATGCAGAAAAGTAAGAAGACAAAAAGAACAGAAAAATCATCCACACACAGAGATAGCTACTATAAATTACCTGGCTCAGTTTATTTCTTAGTTTTATGTTTTTACACATATTTATGCATCTAATTTCAATATTCAATAGAGATTTTAGTGCATGTGATTTTGAATTCTGTTTTGGGTCTCATGCTTTAGTATAAGCAACTTCCCATTTCATTTATAGTTGTTTGAAAATATTTTAATGGCCGATAAGGTTCAATTGGCTGAGTCTAATATCAAAATTTATTTAAAAAATAAGTA
>VMDR010028360.1:0-13189 GCA_007922815.1 Macrotus californicus
GGAGGGGGAGCAGAAGAGGGAGGGGGGAGGGGGGAGAGCAGTGGGGGAGAGAGAGAAAGAGAGAGGGAGAGGGAGAGAGGGAAAGAGGGAGAGAGAGGGAAAGAGGGAAAGAGAGAGAGAGGGAGAGAGGGAGAGAAAAGGAAACTTGGATGTGTGAGAGAAACTTTGATGGGGTTGCCTCCCACCTGCTTCTGGAAGGAAGGGGCCAGAAGGAGGGTCTCTAACCTCAACCTAGGTATGTGCCCTGACAGGGGATCTGACCTCCTCCTTGACACAACCTTTCCGTGTGGAGTAGGACACCAGTACCAACTTCCTCACCCAGCCAGGCTCCATCTAGAGAATTTTATGCAGGGAAGAAAAGCAGATGTTGGAGGTTGGGGGTCACAAAATGAAAAGAGTGAGAAGCATGCTTGTGCCTGGAAGCAAATGAACAAGTTTAGAGATTTCAACAATCCTCTGTAGTCTTAAACCACCACACTTACTCAGGTGCTTATATTTATCATGTAGTACAAGTTTTTAAATGAGAATCTGACTGGGTGTTATAACTTCTAACTCAAGCTGACACCATTAATTTAGATTGGGATATTAGAGGAAAAATTTTAAAAAATAGGTGTTTACTTTTGGATATCATAGGTAAAGGGGCTTACAAGACTATTCGGGACATTTCTTGGCAGACTGTTAGAAGTACTTTCCATGAACATGTTCTCTGGCGCTTTTTGGGGGGACGAGTGGGGTTGAGTGCCAGGAGGGTTTGGAGTTGGAGGTTGATTTACGGCCCCATCATTTAGTAAACATCACAGACCTGCATATCATGTGCAATATCTACCAAACATTTGAAAATTGTATTGTGTTCTCTTATCTTTCTCTAAGTTCAAGTGATCAAATATATAATTGAGCACTTTCTTTGTGCATGCAATTCTCTAAGATCCTGCAGATGTACGTTGGTGGTAAGAAACTGACAGCTTACCATCTTGTTCATGGATGTAATTAGTCAAATGGACAAATGATAATAAAACAAGGCATTATATACCATGGTATAATAATTTTGCTCAATAAAATAGAATGGATTAACATCAAGGTAGTAAACAACTGCACAATCTCAGTGGTTTAACAGAAAAAAAAAAAAGTTTATTTCTCGCTGATAAGAAGTGTGCCCTGGGCCTGGGAGGTTCTCTATGACAGCTGTCTTCTTGTGTTGACTCAGCATTCTGGGCTGCTTTGATCAGGAGGAAGGAACGTCCATGTGTACATGTTATTTTCATGTTGACCACTGGAAGGGAAAAGTGGGGCTGGAGTGCAAGAGTAGGCCAGATCGTTCACTACTAGCAACATAATGCTTCTCCTCAAGATGTGGCCCATGTCAGTTCTGCTCACATTTCACTGTCTAAACAAGTCCTACAACTGTGTCTAACCTTAGGGGGCAAAGAAGAACTTCTTCCCATGTGTCAGGATGCAGAGAGGATCAGATGTTGGCAAACAGTGACAATATTCATGAATGTACTGTAAGAGAAACATCATGGAAAGTTACAAAGAAAGGGCTAAGGGCATTCCAGAGCAGGAAGCAATCGCACTTAGGATGTCACATAATAGCAGACATTTCTTCTGTTTTTCTGTATAAGTGGAAGCTGTTTTTTTGCTTCACTTTCTTTACTAGTAGGAAACAGCCTGCTGGGGCTCCCAATTCAGTCCTAGCTCCTGAAGCTGCTTGATTTGGTAGGAACCACAAGGCTTTCATGCTTTCCTCAGTTCTTTGTGTTTTTCTTTCTCTTTTTAGATCTCAGATACATGGCCTAGAGAAATGGGATTTGTATGAGAGAGTTTCTGGCAGGGTCCTAGAAGTTTTTGTTCTATATTCTAAGAAGTTTTCACTGCTTTTTGAAGACATAGGCCTATTTTGCACAAACGTATGGTGGAGTGGTTAAACCAAGTGACTAAAAGTAAGCAATTAATGTCTCCATCTTAAAGCTTAGATGCTTATTTACAAGAGAGCTATCAGGGTGCTTGCAGAAACTCAGCATAGGAATAATGGCAGTTTACCATCGTGATCTCACATACATATGACAAAATATTCACTGGGTTTTATAGAAAATGATACTTCCATTAAACCAAAAACAATGAGAAATCTGGGTTGTCTTCCTTCCTATAAGCACTTTGGAAAAAGTTGGGAATTATTAAAAAATAAATAAAAAATATGCCATGGCTGATGTAGCTTAATGGATTCAGCACCGGCCTCTGAACCAAACGGTTGCTGGTTCGATTCCCAGTCAGGGCACATGCCTAGGTTCCAGGCTAGGTCCCCAGTAGGGGACTCATGAGAGGCAACCACACATTGATGTTTCTCCCCTTCTCTCTCTAAAAATAAATAAATAAAATTTTTAAAAAATTAAAAATTTTACTTATTTTTAAGGAAAGAAGGGAGGGCGAGAAACATTGATTAATGAGAGAAACATTAATGAAATATTGATAGGCTGCCTCTCACATGCCCCCCAACTGGGGACTAGCCTGTGACCCAGGCATGTGGCCTGACCAGGAATCGAACTGGTGACCTTTCACTTTGCGGGACCAACGCTCAACCAACTGAGCCATGCCAGTCAGGACTTCCCATCTAATTCTTAGTTACAGTTCGGTAAGAGCAAAAAGAGAAGAAAAGAGTCTAATTTGCTAAAATGAATAAAGAGTAACTCTGTTTTAAACTTAGAATGATCAAATTATCCCTAATTATTTTTACTACATATTAAAGGGTGAGAGATCTCCACACTAGTTATGAACTGAGTATATATAATAAATAGAATATAATCTTTCCATATTTTAAGAAGTTGGCTGAACTGAGCTAAGAAGATTCATATTTCTTATACAATGTGTAATGTTCCAACGTGATATTGGAAGTACAATATTTTATTGTGATATTGTGTTTGAAAACTCAAGTATTTTTGAGATTAAGAAATTAGATTCAGAAATTGTTATGCAACCTTTAGGTGGGATTCAAATCATGCACATACTACTACTACTAAAATAATAATAATAATAATAATAATAATAATAATAATAATAATAATAATAGTAGTAAATAAATCCCAGTGCCCCACTGAGAGTGGCCCCCTCTCCAGGGGGCAGCAGAGATGCCAAGAAGAGCACGGAGTTCTTGGCGACTTGACAGCAGCCGAGGTGGTCCCAGGCACAGGACGGCTGTCCCAGGGGCGGACTGGAGGCGCGGGCTCGGGCCGGGCCGGAGGAGGAGGCGGAGGGGCGACTTCACAGTTATGCTTTCGTAGGATGGGAGGCGGGGTAGCAGCCCGATTAAAGAAGCAGCCTGGAAGGAATGAAGGAGCGAGGGAGGGACGGGAACAGTTGGAGGAGGAGCAGTGAGCTGGCCTGTGGTGACCAGAGGCAGAGCGGCCCCCAAAAAGCCACGTTTTGTTTTTGTTATTTTCCATTCGAAGAGCAGGCCCTTTCGGAGACCGACTGCGTGAAAGCCCGGCGACCCGACCTTCCAGGTGACAGCCGGTCACCCTGGAAGGAGTCAACTCCGCCCCCAGACACCCCCTCCCGCCCACAGACCATTCCCCGCCCAGCCTCCCAGTGCCTGCCCCAGGCGAGCGCCACGGCCGCAGCGGCTCTGCAGCGCTGGAGCAGGCGGCCACCCGCTGCAGCGGCGGTGGCAGCTAGGGGACTCGGCAGCGTCCTCCTGGGACCGAGCAGAGCCGCGGCGGGGGAAGGGGGAAGTCCGGCCCTCAGGCGCGAGCCCGAGGAAGGAGGATGACGATTTGACCCGCCCTCTCCTGCCAGTCCAGCTGCCAGGCGCTCCCTAGGTGCCCGCCGCCGGAGCCTCCGAGCCACGCCCGGGGAAGTGCCGCATGGGGCAGGGCCGCTGAAGCCGGAGTTCGGGGTCGCGCCGCAGTGGGCGCGGGGTCCCGGTGGGGCAGTTGGCATAGTTTCGGCGGCGCGGTCAGCGCGAGAGTTTGGGGCGCGGCGCGACTCTTCCGCCGTCTCGGGGCCCCGGGGAGGCGCGAGCTATGGAGCCCCCCAGCTGCATCCAGGACGAGCCTTTCCCACACCCCTTGGAGCCGGAGCCCGGGCCCTCGGCGCAGCCGGGCCCTGGGAAGCCGGGCGACAAGAGGTTCCGGCTGTGGTACGTGGGGTGGTCGTGCCTGGACCGCAGGACCACGCTGCCCATGTTGCCCTGGCTCATGGCCGAGATCCGCCGGCGCAGCCAGAAGCAGGAGGCGGGCGGCTGCGGGGCCCCGGCGGCCCGCGAGGTGCTCCTGGTGCTCAGCGCGCCCTTTCTACGCTGCGTCCCGGCTCCGGGCGCCGGGACGGCTGGGGGCTCCGGCCCCGCGGCCGCGCAGCCCAGCACGGCGGTGTTCATCTTCGAGCACAAGGCACAGCACATCTCGCGCTTCATCCACAACAGCCACGACCTCACCTACTTTGCCTACCTGATCAAGGCGCAGCCCGACGACCCCGAGTCACAGATGGCCTGCCACGTTTTCCGCGCCACAGACCCCAATCAGGCAAGTTGGCGGTTCCAGGGCGTGGGGGAGGGTCCGGGCACATGGGAGGAGTAGCAGGGTTGGGGGCGCCGGGACCCTGCACTGAGCACCGCCTGTGGTCCGGCTGCTGGCGCGCTCTCTCCACGTGGCGCGTGTGAGCGCTGGATCCTGGGGCTCCTCAGACCGAGTCGGGAAACTAGTGCCCAGGGGTGTGTGGGGTGGGGGGGAGTCTACGGGGTGGGCGTGGGGGGGGGGGAGTTGGTGGGATGGGACGACCCTCTGGAGCAGGGGAGAGAGAGGGAGGCAGAGTGGTCCCTGGACGGCGGAGGAGTGGGTGCGCCCTGGGAGGAGGCGGAGAGCAGGGCGCGTCCCGGGAGGACTGCGGTGCCTGGGTTGTGACTGGCGATGGCATGGCAGGCTTGTGCCGTGCATGCGTGTGTTTAAGAGGGAACACGGGAGAGGGCCCCGCACTTCCTCTCGGTCTTGGTCTCGGTCTTTAAGAGTCTAATTTGCTTAACCTGTTTAGATGGTCGCATCCTAGTCACAGCAGCACCTGCAGGTCTCCGTCTGGGAGACTATTTCGGAGCGGGGCTTAGGAAAAGTCACTTACTAGACGTTGTCAGATTCTTGGCAAAAGACAAGTCTGTTTAAATGCTGAGTGGAAAGACTTGGGTTAAAAATGGTTTTTATATGCTAGTTGAAGACAGAATCAATACCTACTTGGGTGATTTAAAAATCAGTGTCACAGAAGACGTCAAAATCTGCTTTCTAATATCATTTCTCCAGAGTTTTACTAAATCGAGGTGCCTGTTACCAAACTGCATTTTTACTTCCTTAAAAACTGGCGCGGTTCTTCATCTAGTGGTGAGAGGAATTTAAACAAAACTTTACCATAGTGAATGTCATTGAAAACAGGCTTTAAAAAACGTGTGAGAGTTTTTGCAATGCCAAAAGCCTCCAACATGCTATTCTAGAGGCAGTTATTTCATGTTTGTATAGTCCTTTGGATCCTTTGGAAAAAATGTTGTCTAAATATAAATAAACAAATAAATAAAGTCTCAGTTGCACCGTGTGGCTGTTCCTCTGGTGTCTGGGAAATTAATAGTCAGATGAGAAAAATAGCCTATGAATAAGGCTTTAATTTTTAAAAAATTCATGATTCTAGTATCTGTAATTGAAAGACTTGGTGTTTGTTCAGGAGATTTTTAGAAAAGGCCTGAGGCTGAATTGAAGAAAAGAAAAGCTCATTGTCTTAGATTTCATCACTTTGCAAACTGGTTTCATATCTTAACTCCCACAGTGAAGAAAGCAATTTTAACTTATGTGACCACTGTTACGGTTATGGTAAGATACATTATTAAAATTTATTTTTAGGTCCTAAACATGAGTAAAATACATTTCATTTTATGCTTATTTGTTCAAAACTCATTTTATCTTTCACCTGTGTTGTGAAATTGGAATGCAGCATGTTCTTTATTTCTGGAAGTTATCACCAACTTCGAGTCAAGGAGGAAGAAATCGAGCATTTCATGATTCTTGGTGGTTTATGTTAAAGCAGTTTCTTAGGATCTGAAACATGATACATCGTTGCTAATTTCATGGGTGGTCAAAGTTGGCTTATGGGCCATGGCATCTCGAATGTTCTCAGCAGTGGCTGTTGGGTCCCTCCTGGATTCATTGGTAGGCCAATTAAAAACACCCCCTTTTATTTACCTCGTTCTATATTTAGCTGTTAGAAGCTGAGTGTGCTATTACTTTGCAAACAATAACATGCTTAGGTTCATTTTCTCCTTTTGGCCCTTTAGAAGCAGTAGGAGCAGTAGAAGCCATGTGACTTTTTGATTAAAAAACAAACAAACAAATATAACATTTTCTGTTTATTGCCATTTCTCAGTTGAGTCTTCATGTAAAGCAGTGATTTTCAACCTTTTTCATCTCATGGCTCACATTAAACTACTAAAATTCTGCAGCATACCATAACCTATCATAATTTTTGCAAACTTGACAAAAATAGGTATAATTTTGATTGATTTACAAAATCCCCCCCCACAATAGTAGTAATTACCTACTCTTTTTTGCTACAAAGTGACTTTTTAAAAAATCAGGTGCCTATACCTATATATAAGGATTTCTGGTACCAAGAATTAACCAATCAGACGCATTCTTATTATGCAATGTGGCCAATGAGATGCAACTCTATTATATGACCTATATGTTTATGGTTCAAGACAGGGCATTCACACCAATAGCTATTGTATTGGCTGTTGTCTTTTTTTTTTTTAAATTTTTAAAAATATGTTTATTGATTTTAGTGAGGGAAGAAGAGAGAGAAAGAGAGAGAGAAACATTGATTGGTTGTCTCCAGTATGCGCCACGACTGGGGATTTGCACGTGCAACCTAGGTATGTGCCATGAACAGGAATCCAGTCCACCACCTTCTGGTTGGTTACAGGACAACACTCGAACCAGTGGAGCCACACTGGCAAGGGCTGTTTTCATTGTTTTTACTTGTAAATCTAAGGGAAAGAGGTCAGTGCCCCTGAGTAAATAGTCAAGCGTTGCATATTTAAAAAATTTATGGCGGCAAATTCTTGGTGGCTGAAAACCACTGATCTCAACATATGGATTCCTGTTTGTCAATTTGAAAGGCCAGATGTTGTCCCTCTAGGGATTATCTCCAACCATAAATCAGGGGTTACACATTCCAATGCCTGGGAAGAAGGTTGGATGAGGACTGTGCAGGACTAGTTAGTGGATGTCCTTTCTTAAGGTGCTATTCTTTCTGCTCCAGTTAGAAATCACATTAACAGGATAGAAGCCCAGTGTTGAAAGAGCTTCTGATTTCCCAAGAGAAAGTAGAAATCAGGATTTTTATGAACAAGTCCACACTCGAAACTATTAGCAAATATTTTAAACATTTAAGAATCCTCTCTGGGTCAAACAAAACACATCTGAGGGCTGGCTTCAGAGAACTAAGGACTGTCACTTTCAATCTTTGGCATTAATGTTTGTTGAGCAGACAGCTGCAGTCATCAGACACTGGGTGCTGTTCGCCACATTTCCTTCTGAGTATCTGAATTTACTCGATATGGCTCTCGTAGTAGAGAACATGAGAAGCATTTCTGGGGAAGCATTTATTAAGTACAACTCCCGTAAGCGACCATTCTTCTTCACTTGTTAGAGGGATGAATTCAGCACATTATTACCATCCAGCGGCAGTCCTCATCTAGAGTAGGCTCTGGGTGGTTCTGGGAACCCTTGAAATCAGAAGGCAAAAGATGTGTTGTTTGCTTTGCCCCTTAGTTCTGCATTTGAAGAGGAGAATTCTTTAGTTTTGCTTTTAAGATCATTGTTAAGAGAGTCTCATAAGTATTCTCCACAGTCACCAAACAAGGTATGGAAGGTAGCCGAGAGCAGTAAGTCTGCAAACATACTCCAATAAACTTACTTCTGATTTCACCCTTGTGCCTGTCCCTTTTCTGAAATGGGCCTGTCTGTAGATGACTATATAATTTGTTGTTTAATCTGGGACAGTTTTCATGGAGAAAGGGGGTGCCACTCATAATTACACTAACATAGCAAGTACAAACTTAGATTGTTTAGGGCACATGGGGACATATGGTGACCATAGTTAAATGGCAAAGTTTGTGTTCTTGCTGTATCACAAGATGAAGATAGAAAACCATGCAATGGTTTCTATATATAAAATGATAATGTTTTGCAGAATATCTATTCACATATCTTTTGGGGGGTGGATCTACATTTGACCTCAGAGATAGCACTGTTAGTAGTTTGGGCCTGGTTTGGTAGGTTGCCATAGTGATTTGCCCTCTGGCTCCAGATGTTCCTAGTAGATCTGTAAGCAGAGTCAACTTACAGATATGTGTCTGGAGGAGTGCTCAGCCTGAACGATCTAATACCGAGCTGTTTCTCCCACGTGCAAAGGCAGGTGGGGGTTGGGAGCAAACCAACCAGTTCCAGATCAAATATATGCTAACACAGATTGGTTCCCATTTACTCAAGCCTGTGTGGTCTTGCAAGGAGAAATGTCAGCCTTAGTGCATTTCAGCCAAACTTGGATATTTGAGCTTGTAAAAGTGCTTAACTCTAACTTAAAAAAAATCCCACTGGCATAAATTGAGTTGTAGACTTAAAACCACTGGGGATCCAAGAATATCTGATTCTGTACCCAAGATGGGTCACTGGAATTCTTCAAGTATTTATCTACTTTCAGAAAGAGGTTGTATAGCATTCTCTCAGTTTTCCTATTAAAAAGCAGAAATTGTTTTATGTTATGTATATTTTACCATATTACAAAAAAGCAAGAGTTGTTAGTGTTTATAAACATTCTTAGAATTAATTATCATTTGCATGAGACTCTTAGCAGGAAAATTGTATATCATAATTATAGAATGTAAATCATTCAAAAGACAAAAAACATAATTGCTATAATTTTCATTGATTTTGTTTACATGTATTTTTGAAGTTTGTAAGAATATATTTCTGAGCTTTCTTCAGGTAACCAATTTTGAACTGAATTTTTATTGATCTGTTTCAGAAAGGTCATTTTTCAGTTCTTCCTCATAGCTGATGGTCAGTAACTTTGTGAAGACACGACTCAGGTAACTGCAGAAATAGAAATGTGGAAGTTTTCACAGTTCTGCCTTTGCTTACTCAGTAGTTTGCCATCCCGGACAGGTAGACCTCTGTTTTCTCATGCTTGACGTAGTCATTTTTTTGTTCTCTCCTTTCCTCCTGAACTGAGGGGGAGGTTGATGTGCTCAGTTCCGTGGTAGAATCTTTACTGTGATATCTGGGGGAAAGTGAAAATGTGTGCCCAGAGCTTCCCAGTTATGAAAGAGGGCGGTAATGAAGACTGAGGCTATTCAGTATCAGGACTTGTTTATCATAAGCCAAAGGTTCTCATACTTGATTATGTGTCAGGATCACCTGGAGGGCTTATTTCACACCGATGTCTGGATCCCACCCTTGGTTTCTGGTGCTTTCAAGTGCCCTGATGCTGCTCAGTCTGCTGTCCTGGGGACCACAGTTTGAGAACAATAGCTGTCAGTGATTTTGCTCATGTGGCTGGTTGGTTATATGACCACAGTGTTCCTTTGGTTATTTTTACAGTGGTTCTCGGACTTGAAAGTTCAAGGTGAGTGTGAGGAAGGATAATAACTGACTAGAGAAGATTTTATGAAGCTGTTCATTTCCTAGCTTAAGAGCTTTGCCTATCTTTTTCCTTCATAGACATTATTCTGCCACTCATCATAAGACCATTCATATGATGAACAAAAACTTTACCTTTCAAACAAAAGTTTTAAGTTCTGCGGAGGGAATAAATAATTTTTATTACTTAATTATTTAATATATCCTAATGTTCCACTATGATAACTTTTTGCAAAAAATTAAAGTTTTGTTTATTTGCTCCTAGAGAAATAACAGCATGCAGTGTGTTTGATATACCTGCTATTCAGAAACTCAGGCAAAAAGAAAGAGATTTGACACTTTGGTGAATAAGATGATGGCCACTCTGAATAATTATGGCAAACAATTCTGTTTACTGCTTTTTTTTTTTTTAATCTCAGGGCCTTTGTTTTGTTAAATTGTCTGGATAGTTCTTTCACTTGGGCCGTGTTGGCATGTCCTAATCCAGGTAACATTGCAGTCACTTAGATCTAGCACCTTGTACAACGAGGGACAGATTAATTATAATGTAATTTAGTTGTATATTCAGGATTATTGACCAGGGAAAGGATTGTGCTTGAAATGTGGTCTGCATAAAGCATTAACACAAATTTAATAACTCACTGGGGGGCATCAACTAAGGATGTCATTGGCTTGTCACTCTAAGGCTGTAATGCGTACACCATAGTGTGTCTACCTGAGAGGCTTTGGAATGCATTTCCTTAAAAGTTAACATTTACTGAGTTCCTGTTGGGTGATGTCACGGCCCTAGTGTTTTTCCTAGGTTGTCACATTTTATCTTCACAGAAACCATGTCACATATGTACCAGCATTCTCCCTGGTTTTATAGCTGACAAAGCTGTTGCAGAGAATTTAAATTATTTCCCCGAGGACAGAAGTCTTGTAATAATAGCAGATTCCAGTTCAGGCCAACAGATTCTAAAGCCTGTTCTCTTACCTTCCGCTCTTGAATGCAGTTGTTGAAAAATTGTTTCTAGTGTTATGAGCTTTTATGCCATCACTTTTCCCCACTTTTTTTTAATATAGTGGTTTTATTTTTTTCTAGCTTTACTGAGGCATAATAACAAATAAAAATTATATATATTTTAGGGTACATTCTGATGTTTTGATATGTGTATCAAATGAAATGATTACCACACTCAGGCTAATTAACATGCCCATCACCTCATGTGGCTATCATTTTTATTCTTTGTGGTGAGAAAACCTAAGGTCTTCTCTTTTAGCAAATTTCAAGTATACAGTGTAGTATGATTAACTATAGTCTCCATGTTGTCTGCGCATTAGATCTTCAAAACTTGTTTATCCTGCACAACTGAAAGTTGGTACCCTGTGACCAGCATCTCCCCATGCCTCCCGTCCACTAGCTAGCCCCTGGCAACCACCGTGCTACTCTCTGCGTTTATGAGTTTTTAGATTCCATGTATAAATGAGGTCATGGATTCTAGATTCCACATATCAGTGAGTATTTGTATTTTTCCCACTTTTATGTTGGAATTCTCCACAGTTAAATATGCTTCTTACATTTGTAAAGTAATAATTAATCCTGAATGCATGCTTGGATGTTGTTATGCCATTATGTGCTCTTCTTTTAACGGGAAGTGAAACATTATATGATTTGTTAGGCTGATGAAACGAACCAGCTCATCTTTTCCTAAACCACCGGAAAAGGTTTAGGATCAAAGGGGGAAGTTAAAATACAAAGGGTTGTTAAGAAGTGGAATGTAATACTATCCATTTTTAAATTGCCTTAATATTGTTATTAAAAAAACTAGACAGAGATCTGAACCTGCTTCAAATCAGGTAAAAGATGATTAGATATTAGATGATTTGACTTTGGGTGGTGGGTCCACAATGCAAAATACAGATCATGTCATAGAAATATACATTTGAAACCCGTATGATCTTGCTTCCCAATGTCACCCCAATCAATTTAATTTTAAACAGAATTATGGCTAGATATGGAAGGGTTGTACCCGCTACCACCACTAGGCTATGTTTATGCCAACAGGCCTTTGCAAAATCCATGTAAAAACTAAAATAAAAGCAGTTCACAGTGGTTTTATTTAAATAAATAAATATCGAAATATCTAAATAAAACAGTAAAATAGAAGCCTTGCAAGGAGCCAGCAGGAAGGGACAGGATCAGACCATCTCCTAGAAGAGGGAAGACCAGTTTTCATAACTGGAAAGAAATTCAGTGAAGCAGACAGTGCACAATATTTAAAGAGTTAGGCAACAGGCATTAGGTCGTCTTCAAAGTGAGCAACCGAACCCGGGCTGTCCAACACAGAGCAGTGAAGTATCCCAGCAGGCATAAAGAGCATGCTACTAGACACCTAAGGGGGAGAAATATTTGGAGAAGCAAGCAGGAAGACCATGAGTTTAATTTCAGGGAAACTCAGGAAAAACTCTTGGGCTGCCCTGCTAAAGAGAATTAAAGGGCTAAAACCAGGGCAAGAGGTGAACTGAAAAAGCTGGGAACCATCTAGGGCCTGCAAACAGATTTGTTTATTGGTTTGTAAAAAGCCTGAGCCATAAAGGTATTTCTTCAGATTACATAACCTATTCCTGAAAATGTGTAGGCAGGTACAATAGTGAGATACAAAAAAAGAAACAATTGTGAGACACAAGACTACTTGATTTGCTCAGCCAGAAGCACCGTTTGACTTAGACCAAGAAATTACTAACAAGTTATATAATATTGCTAATACAATGTTCAGTGGTTCTGTACTTGAGAACTTTAGAAATTCATGTAAAAATCCACAATAGTTCCAAAGTATAGACTATTCGACTGGTTAAGGATCTCCACAAAATAAAAGATCTAGAGCAGCAAATTTAGGTGCTATATTTATCCAGGAAGATCCCATTACTTGGAAATCCTCTTTCTTTTCCAGCCTCTTACATGAAGTGAAACTTGGAATAGATCAGTAACTTAAAAAATAGTAACTCCTACATCCTTTCTGTGGGATTGCAAAAACCTGTGTTAAGATTATCTGAAATTAAACCAATAAAAATTCTAATTCCATATTTTTCCCTTTCTGTCAACTAATTATGGACTGTCAGAAACATATTAAATAACATCTGAAAGTCTAAACTCAGAGGTTTCCAACTTAAGGTTTTTTAGAATCCTTTTAAAGGTAAATAAGATGTTAACATAATTATTTTACTCTTACTTTATGTTCACAAATATCTAGATAAAAACTTCGTCTACTTATAGCTCCAGCTTTTAAACAACTCTAAAACTAAAACCAATTTGCAAAATATCCACAATCACAAGCATAAAACCAGTAACAGTTACACTGACCGCCTAAATTCAGTGTGATAAAAGAGGCGATTTCCCAAAACCTGAGTGTTTACTGGATTCTTTGTTCTAGCCCAAGTTCAGCACGCTGATATTATTTCTTTTGACCCCCTGATTTTTTTTTTTTTTTTTTGAATCACTTGTTTCTACTTGAACTCTTGCAAAACCATACATTAGTTGACAGAAA
>VMDR010028361.1:0-13182 GCA_007922815.1 Macrotus californicus
TTAATCGAAACAAGCAAATATTCCAGTAAAGACAACCATATGTAAGAAATATTAGCATAAGAATAATAGAAAAAAAACATTAAAAAGATGTAAGACAAATATATTGAAGGAATTAGTAAAAAGTAAGAACATGTACTTTGTAAAGTTCTCAGGAAGACTGGCTTGATATTTCCACTGGTCCGTTAGAGGTTCTGTTGCCTTTGAATTTCAAATTCTTAATCAATGTTTCTTTTCTTCTCTTTGAAGCAGATCGTTTTTACTTAGCAGAGAGTCTAGGAGAAAGCCTAAAGTACAATCGCAGTCTTTGTTTCTGCATCTCTAAGATGTACCTTTATTCTACACTGTTTTTTCCCTACTCCTATGATATGCAGAACTCAGGACTATTCCTCATTGAATTTAGGAGTTACAAGTCATTGATATAATTGTGATGTAGTTGAAGACAGGCGAACCTGTGTAATTCTCTCTACCCAGAGAAGGACATCTTATTCTTATTTGCACCCTACGGTCCCCATTCATTTTTACTCCCACGTCATGGCTGTCCGTAATTTCCTTTTACCTTATTCTTTCCTTTTCTGCACCTACGTTGAAAGCTCACTTATGCAAATATGGAAATACATTATCTCTATTTCTTTACCAGCTATTGTTCCCGATTGACATCTCTCAGATTTAGTGACTGAGATTTTAGATTGTTGTATTTCACACATTCTTCTGTATTTGAAGCATGAACCTGAATCACAATTTCTGAATGGTGTGGAGACTTCCCTCCCTAGCTGCAGACAGAACAAATTTGCCTGTTCCCCAAAGGGGTAATCAGAAGTTACCCTCCTCCTGGGACAAAAGAAAATCAAGCAAGCTCATTTAGTTCTGTTTCAAGCACCAGTGTACTAGTTTAGACAAGAGAAAAAAGCAGCTAGATCCCTATCTAACTCCTCTAACAGATGTGTTCAATCTGAACACATTTCAGCACATTTAGATGTAAAAATAGGGACTGAGGTTTTTTTTTTAAAGTAAACAATGCCTTATAGTCCATGAATAACTATTCAAATACAATTGTATATTTCAAGAGCATTGTGTGTTGTTAATAAAGAACACAAAGATTGAACCATTCAAATGGAAATGATTTTTTTCATCTAATCTTATCTAATGTGATGGTGGCAGTCATACAGCAAAAGAATAATTGTCAAATCTAGGCAAGGTTGCAGGAATTATTGTGTCTTCTTTGGCATCTTTGTAAATATGACAGCTGCCTCAATAACTCAGTGAGAGGACACTATGGCATAGTAATTATAGCTATGCTTCAGGTAGAAGATTAACAAAATGTGAGTTAATCATAATTACCCAGCAATAATCAGTAAACCTTTTATATCGTGATGATATACACTATTATCTTATTATGAAAATTATGCCCCTCATATCTAGTTGTATAAGTGGAAAACTTTTATTCTGATATTAGAGTATTATTTTTATTAAATTGTTATGTTGTGTATACAAGTAGATAACATGATACTTTAGTCAGCTTCTGTAGCCTGAATACAAGAAAAATTCTCCATGCCCTTGGACACAATCTATTAATGTAACTTTGACATGAAATTTTAATTATTTTATTTTTAAAGTACGGTTTGCATTAAATATTATTTTGTATTAGTTTCAGGTGTGCAGCATAGTGATTGGACAATCATGTACTTTACAAAGCGTGTCCCCCTTATATTCCCCATCTGACACCATACGTGGTTGTTACAATGCTATTGAACACGTTTCCTATGCTGCACTTTATGTCTATCAATCTGTATTTCTCAATTCCATCACCTTTTCACCCAGTCCCCCAACTCCCCTCTTTTCTGCCATCCAACAGACTGTTTTCTGTATCTATTAATAATGTAATTTTGATGGCCTTGTCTGTTAATTATAAAAACACTGAGTTTTAAGTACTCCTTTAATTATAAGAAGAATGATTTGAACTCCTAGGGCATATTCTAAAAGAAAACAAGCAAAGAATAAGGCCGTATTTCAGCTCTGTTTGGAACCGTCTGTATATCCACACTACCGTAACCTGATGCTTCATGAGATTTCTATGGTAAGATTATGTCAGGATTTGGGAAAGGAAAAGTCACACCTCCAAGTCACAAGCCCAAATAAACTAAAATCAAGCTTTTTATTTTTTTCACTTATTTAGTTTTGGTGTTTATTGCCATTGCAGTGAGAGACAATCTCGTGGGCTTTCCACTGGTTTGCTAGCTTTGCCTTCCCAGCTCTGCTCAGGCCTAACTGCTCAGACATCCAAATCCAAATGTTACTTACTAGTCATTACGATTTTCAGACCAGTGTTCTCAAGTTTATCTGATTCTAGTCCTGCAGAGATTAGCAGAACCAGGTTGTCCAACCCAGACTTAACATCCTGGACCTTCTGCCTCTAACTTTCTTCTTAGTACCATTTGGATTTTTAAAGAAGTTCAGTCTAGTCTTCAGTTGCAATTGATCTCTGCAGACCTCACAATTTTACCACCTCCAGAGTATGCCAAGTAGATGTAGAGGCTTTAGGCTATAAGAGAAAAGAAGAAATATTCTTTCAAATCCAACTAAACACCTACATGTACTTAGAATATATAGATTGTAAAAATGGACAATAGTTAGTGCTCAAATTCCCATTGGGACTTCCAACTTTTTTTTATCTCATACACACATAAACTAATTACTAAAATTATACAGCATACCAAAAATCTATTTTTGCTAGTCTGACAAAAATAGGTATAATTTTGGTTCATTCACCCTGGACAGCTGTTGTTGTGCTGGCTGTTGTTATTTATTTATGTGAGCATCTAAGGTGAAAAAGGTCAGTCAGTGCCCCTGACTTAATAGTCAGGTGCTGCATGTTTTAAAAGTTCTTGCTGCACACCAGTTGAAAATCATTGGGATACACTCATATAAAACCATGTATTTTATTAGTACAGTGGAAAATTATTTAAATAGCTAGTATTTTCCTTGAAGCCAGATGTGTTTAACAGATGTTGCAGTGAGCAAGCGTCCTATAGGCACATATAAAATGTTTCACCTATGCTTTTCACTTGGGCATGGTAGGTTTTCCAAGTAGATGGCAAAATGTGGTGGTTAAAGTCTCAAGCATACTTAGCTTTCTGTCATAGGATCTTGGTTGTCCTTAAATTATTATTAAAAGCATTATATAATTTCAACATTTTCTTGAAAGTTTCTATTGGTAGCTATACTGTATACAAATATGTATCTGTATCAATGTTTATTGTTTACTAATTATCATTACTTCTGGATGACAAATAGCTCCTAAGAAATATAAATAAAACACTAACTTTGGCAACTATATTTACAAACTGAACTTGGCAGTCTCAATATGTTTAATGAAAGTAAAATCTCTGCAATGTGTAAATGACAACATTTAAAATATATATAGTTGAGACTAAAAAGGATTACTTTGAAATTTATAAAAGTAATTTTATACTACACTGTTCTGAATTCTGAATTATAAAACATAGAAAATATTTTTTGCTTAAACCCATCGGTCTTAAGTGTTCTTCATTGATTTCAATTTACCAACGTTTTGGAGACCCAGGTTCTTTCTATGTTGTGGCTCCATGATCCCCTGCAACATCACTGTGGTGTGCATCCAGCCAGCAGAAACAGACAGCAAGACTGGAAGAGAAACACCCTGTTTTACTACAGTTACCCCTAACAATAAGAGAGGCTCAAAAACTAATCTCACGATGTGCCCAAGGTAAAGAGAGAATGTATTTTGGTGATCAGGTAATATGTTTTTATTTCCTTGAGATTAATCCACTTCAGGAAACATCATAACCTACTTACTCTTTTTCAATATCATAGTGCCTTTACTCTTCTGAACAAATACATGCTTTCTCTTCATTTGAAATATGCCTGTTTTTAAAATTAGTTTTTCTATTTGTCTGTTTTCTGATAACATATTTTGCTTCTTTTCCTGGTTTGTTTTCTATAGCTCCGTTCTGTATAAAGTAGAACCTGTCCACATCTCAACTACCATTTTTCCCTTTTCAGAACAGAGCTATCACAATATTACATATTTATTTGGGACTGTATTTTATTTCTTCCACTCTTGAATATGAGTTTCATGACTTCAGAGACTTTGCCTAGCACATTTACTACCTTGTAACTAGTACACATGCAGACATTCAATTTTTTATTAAAATGACACGTCTACATTTATTTCTTTTGTTAAATTTGTTTTATTGTATATTTCCATTACTATTTATCCCCCTTACACCCCCTTCCCCTGCAATCACCACACTGCCATCCATGTTCTTATTTAAACAAATATTTTTGTATAGTTTCTATCAAGCAGGTATTGTCTTAGACCCTACTGATAAAAAGATCAGAGAGCCAGAAAGAGAGAGAGCCAATGCTAATCCTCTTTCAAGTCTAATGAGAGCAACATAGGAGTGCACAGGCCATTTAGAATGCAGTGTGATAAGCGGTGTAATAAAGAACAGTGTTTTTCCTTACTTAGGAAAGGGAAGTCAATATGGGGTCACTGATGGATATGACCACTAAAGAAAACTAAAGGGTAAAGAGGAAGGAGAGTGTTGGGAACGAGGTATTTCAGATAGAGGAAACAGCATTTGCAGAGATAGGGAGATGAGATAAAAACGAGTTTACCCAGGACACTTAAAGAAATTTGATACAGCTGGAACCTAGACAGTGAGTGGGGAATATGGAGAGATGCATCTATGAGATAACTGCGAATTTCTTCCTAAGCTATGTCGGAAAGGCTGAACTTTCCTTGAGGGCAAAAAGGAAACAAGAGAAGGTGTAAATGAGGGTATTGATATAAGCAAGTGCCCAGTGTGTAGGGGGAGCACAAGCATTTCCAGACTGAGCATCCACCGCGACGTTTGCTGCGGTGAGGGGCTCTTGCCGGGACGTTCAGTGCACTTCTCAAGAGTTCAACAGATGTAGTGAAAAGCCTTCAGTGTTCCCTATGCAGATGTTTTCCAGATCATGGGAACAGGATGACTTTAGACGAAATTAAAGGTCATGAAATGTGCAACAAACCAAGGAAAAGATTGTTTCAGATGGAGTTTAGCTTACCTCTTCAAATTTCCTGCATTAGAAGGTCACAGAATCAAATCTGATGCCTGGATAATTTAAAAGGCTGAGTAGTTTGTTTCATTAATCATTAATAATGTTTGTACATTTATCTTAAGATAAGGGTAATCATTTATCATATTCCAGTGAAATAAACTAATTGGCAACTGAAACTAAGAAATCATTTTCCCCCATCAATCCATGACGCTATGTTATTGTTATTTAAAAGGTAGCAAATAATTGAGGCAATAATCTAAGCCACAGAAAGTCTACTTCACCTTCAGCCCAATTCTCAACTAAAAATAATATTCTAGAAAAAGTTTGTTTTTCTATTTTTAAAGTTATTTCCCATAATATGGTTCCTCTTTCCTTGCACCAGCTGTTTTTACCAAAAGTACAACATTTTCTACTAAGCGCTTTATGCTTGTCTGAGTGTCTTTTGTTGCCTTTCATCCTGCCTGGATTTCATTCATCTATTTGAATAATATTGATTGAGGACCTATAAGATACCAGGCAAAATATGAAGCAGGGAGGGATAGCTAAATTAATGATGTGATTTCAACCAGAAAAAAAGCTTAAATACCATTGTATACTGTTCTCCCGTTCCAAAGATGTATAATGCCCATTACTTTGTTAATATCTCTGAGAAGGTTTACATTAAAGAAATGTATGTAACTTTGTTTAACCCAGCGTCCTCCATGTTTTACTACAAAAGTAGTCCTCATGTTTAACACCTGTGGAATTCCAGTATTTGTCAACACAGTTTGGGAAATTCTAGTCTGCTGGGATACAGCACCAGCCTTCATCTCTTCTGAGAATTTATCAGTATCTGGATAATGGAGATCAGAGAACTAGATTCATTGTTCTTTCCCATTTGAAAGGGAGAGAAACATTTTGAAATGCTAATTCTTCACATTATTCTCTGAGTATCCTCAGTTGTGTGTGGCTTGAGCATGACAATTTCGAAATGTTTGATTGTTTATTTAAATCCATGAAAAGGAGGCCAGTGTGACTAACATAATTCTTTTTAAAAAATTTTAGTGCAATGGCATTGTTGTAATTTCTTAGGCTCACGTAACCATTTACCTCTTAATGTCTCTGAAACAGCCATGTTGTGCCGTTTGTAGACAGATCAATTCCAAGGTGAGAAACAGATCAAATGATGACTCCTTAATTAAACTTCTATTATTCCCCCTGAAAGAGCGAGTTGCTTCCAGGACTGGTAGGCACAGGGCTCTCCATCTATAACTTAAGACTATTCACATTTCAGTACTTTTGTTTGTTTGTTTCTCTACCATTAGAATGTAGGTCATGTTTTGGGGAATAAAATAAGCTCGAAAAATAAAAACCAAACAACTGATCAAAAAATGAGCAAATGACTTGAATAGACATTTTTTTAAAGAAATGATGTAAATGATCAATAAGCATATAAGATTCCCAACATAGTATTATTTAAAATGTAATTTAAAACCACTATTATAAAAATAATTAATATTTTTCATACCATTACAATGACTATTACAAAACATACAGAAAATAACAAGTGTTGGAGAGGCTGTGGAGATATTGGAATGCCTGTGCATTGCAGAGGAAATGTCAACTAGTGCAATGTGTAAATGGTACAGACTGTAAAATGGAAAACAATATGGTAGTTCCTCAGGAAATTAATCATAGAATTATGTGATCCAGTGATTCTATTTCTGAGTACATGCCCAAAAGATCTGAAAGCAGGAACTTGATTTTATATACCTATGCTGATAGCAGCATTATTCATAGTAGCTAAAATGAGGAAGCGACGTATTTTTCACTGAATGAATGGACAAGCAAAATGCAGCATATACATATCACAGAATAATATTCAGACTTAAAAAGGAAGGAAAGTCTGACACATGCTACAAACATAGACGCATCCTGAAGACTACTTGTAAGTGAAACAAACCAGTCACAAGAAGACAAATGCAGAGTGATTCTACTCACACGCATGAACAAAGTTTTGGGTGGATGCTGGTGAACATTGCACAATAGTGTTAATGTAATTAACGCTCCTACCTATACCCTTAAAAATGGTTTAGATGACATATTTTGTGTTCTGTATTTCCTGCCACAATACAAAAATGGAATGAATGTATGAGTGAATGAGTGAATGCAGACATTGTGCTGCCCATTTTGCTTTTAAGAGACATGAAATTGAGCTAAAAAAAGAAATGGAGAAATACTCTACCTTGACTTTGTTACCAGGCAGCAGGAAACAGAGTACTATGAAATACGCTCTCAGAAAATTATTAAATTCTGGTTGACCATATAAATTATTAGGACTATTATTTAATCATATTTAGTTACTCCTGTCCAAGAAAACTCTGCACCTGAAATCTACTTCATCTTTTAGAATGTCCCATATCCAGCTGAGACATTTTGTATGTTGTAATTAAGTTGTTGAGGAAATGCCTCTATTACTCAGTCGGTCATCCAAAACTTTTGTGTCACTCTGTGTTTAGCCGTGCATCATGTAAATGCATCTCTTACTCCGGCAGTCCACATCTTTTTAAAAGTCGCCTTTGTCCAACTCTCTTCTTTTATAAATACTTTTTTATTCATTAACTTATACGTTAATGAATCAGGAAACTGAGGCCAAGAGACTTTGGTTACTAAGTTAACATTGTCTGGTCAGAATAAGGCAAAACTTAAGATTTTAATCTTGTTTTTCTGATTCCTAATGTAGTTTTTCTTCCATGTGAGCAGACTGAGGCCCACCATGAGCCATTGTTTTTGGCTATAGAAATGTCACATTGCATGATCACATAAATGCTTACCCTGCAGTTTCAAAATACATGTTGTAGGAGTTTAGATATATTAACTAATATCACTTTAGGGAGGAAGCATGTGTCTCAACAGCTTGCTGTCAAAATATCTAATATAGTTAGATGACAGGTGAATTGGGATGTTTTTAGTGTGAGAAGCAAATAAGTTTTTATAAGCCTCCATATTGCAAGACAACGAACACTGCCAACACATCGTCTCTGGTCCTAGGAGGAGGTTTCATAATGGGCCCATTCCTCTAACAACAATGAATCATTCAGTTCAGAGCAACTACATGTAGGAAACCAACTGACATTTAGTAGTGATTTATGAAATCTATTGAAAACATTGTCATTTTTATGGTGAAGTTGGAATCACAGTATCTGAAGTCCAAGACCAGTCTTCGCCAAGCTGGAAATTTCAAGAGAGTCATGAAGGCCGGAGCTGATGTTCCTCAGGAGGAGAGTTTACTGGTGCCTGATGCCAATTCTGGAGAATTTTGCTTTCAGGACGTCCTCTCCAACTGGGCCTCCCCTTCTTCTTCTTCCACTTTTTTCAAATAGACTGTTCTTGTCTGAATTTTATGTTTCTGTTTAAGTTTTCTCTGTATTTTTAGTTTGATCAATAGACTGTAAGCTGTTTTTCTGTCAGTTCAGAATACAGCGTAATACCTGGGTCGCCATGAACATTGGTTCTGTGTTTTTATAAAAAGATAAGCGATTTTATTTCTTCCAGAGCAATGTGTGGGCTAACTTCACAAGAGAAATGAATCATTTTCAAAGAGAAAAACTGGTGGTATGCTGGTCAACAACAAGAATTCCACGACCAAAAAAAAAGTTGTGATTTGTGGTGTTTTTAAATTTTCTTCATGTAAATAGTTTTGTCTAAGCAGATTTTAGGCAACCACAGTTTTTCAAGCAGCTCAAAAAAGTCCTGAAAATTTAATAAGCGACAAGCTGGTACATACCAGCTCCAACACAAGCTGGTCTAATACTCCAGTAGCAAAAGGGCTGATAGCAAAGGAACCCAGCAACCTAGAAGAGAATGATGGAAAAGCACTTGTTTGTGACAAAAAGAGAAACTTATGCCCATGGATCTCCTCTGGTGGAATTAGGATATTCTTACATTTCCAACGGCTTTAACTTTTATTTAGTTCTCTTGTCCTCATTGTTAGATAAAATGATCTCTGGGAAATGGCCAGCCTTAGAAAATAGAACACTTATATTCTTCTCTTATTTCTTTTCTCTTAATTTTTTTTTTGTATTTGTTTCATAATCACTACCCTGATGCATGTTTTTCCAAGCCAGGAATGTACAAAAGCTAATCAAATTCATTGAACAACTTTCACGTTCAAGGCCTTGTGATATGAGCTGTGCATGTATTATCCACTCCTGTCTCACAGCACTCTCATAACGTAGGTACTTACGTGACTATTTTTTCCAGTAGGTACCACATTCAGGGGCATTGAAAAGATAAAGATGCAAACTGAGTTTGACTCTCAAGGCCATACACTTTAACCCTTGCATTTTGCTTTCTCATGGCAATTTGTGCCATGGATAATAAATAAAAGTATCATAACTTACAGAGCATTTCAAGCCCATAAGCGCTTCTGTGTGCTGTATTTTCACAGAAACTCATTGAGGTAAGATAGAAAAGATATGGTATCCTTTTTGCAGATGATTAAGTAGAGCTGAGGGACTTAATCACAACGCATTTACAAATGGATCCTCTTTCTCCAAAAAGAAACATGAACAAGAGGCCTTGTGATCATCATAGGTGCCAGGAGCTGGGAGGAAATGCAGAAATCACCTCGTCCAATGGTCTTTTTTCACAGAGAAGTTATGCGTGGTCTTTCGGAGGACAACTAAGGCTCTATACTTTGCTTCCACAGAATCTACATATTTGAAGTTGATATCATTTTATCTCGTTAGTGGTCTCATTACATATAAAATTCTAATGCAAACAGTTCAAAATCTTGAGGCTGTTAGTTTGGTAGTTGTAGAAATGAGAAAATATAGAAATGGTAGAATACAATGGGACCAAAAAATCATTGACCTTTATTGAATGATTTTATAATCAGTCACATTTATTTTGCCTATATATCTTTTTACAGTAAGCTTTAGCATTTGATAGCAAAATGAAAGCATTTGAGGATTATCAAATTAACCTTTGTGGACACCTTTTATGAAGAACTGTGAAAAAATATCTTTGCAAATTTTATCAGTGTCAAGACATTGACAAATAAATAAATGACAATTTGGACTTGAAATTCACTGACTCAACAGAAGAAAGGCTTCACATTGTCAAAGGGTTTAGAGACTCAACCAGTGGCCTCATGAATCTTGTTGGCTGCTGAAATCTAAAATTTGACTGGAGCTCAATCCAAATGTCTTTTTCAAAAAACTACTCAGGCTCTTGAGGTTTTCCAGACAGATACAACGACTTATGAAAATTCAATTTTTAATTGTTTTCAAGAGTCAGTTAGTTTTTTCATTAATTTGTTTGCATTTTCCTTTGCTGCCTCATATTTGTGAGAAGTATAGTTTTTCTTAGAATGAAATGTGAACAGCTCCTCTCTTATCCTGGGATGAAACACCAGACCAAGTTAGTTTCAAAGTCCCAAATCCCCTTTTTCTTGTAGGACAGAACACAATAATGTGTATTGCCAATGGCATTGTGTTTTGTTTTTGTTGTTATTGTTATTACAAACAAACAGGCTCTTCCTGTTTATTCATAACAACAAAATTGATGTCACTTATTTGTATTGTGATAGGAATAAATAATAAGAAGAGGGGAAAAAAGGAAAAAGAGGAGAAGGAAGAGGAAGAGAATGGTAGAGAGAAATAAAGGGAAGTGAGACATACATCGAACGAGATTGGGGAAGCCACAGAAGAGCAGGGGGTTTTGGCTGGCTGAGCTCTCCAGGTCTGCTCAGGCCTGGGCAGTCTCTGGGACTGAGCTGGTTGAAGAACCCTGCATAAAAAAGGAACAATATTTGAATGCCCAGAGTACCTACCAGCTCCCTACCAGGTTTACTGGAAAACCTGCTTAAGCTGTCATCATTCAGTCTTCCTGTGAATGAGAACCCCACAACTGATCCAGCCAGGAGGCCACTAGCGAGTCACCTCATTACCCACCTGGCTGCTCTGAGACACTCTCCCTTCAGGGTCTGCCAACCCAGGATAACCGTGTGACCAGAGGAAAACCTGGACATGCAGCAGGGTGAGGGGTGGGTTCCTGTGATTGGGGCTGAGGATGTGAACTCCAGAGCACTCTCAAATGGGACACTGCAGAGGGAACGCCTCTGCTTCATAGCTAAACACGTTGATTCTCCTTTTGAAAGCGATATGAACTATTTTAGTTCTTGAAAAAGAGGAACTGTTTTTGGTTGAAAACAAAATCACACAGCTGTCACAATTACAGGTTCATCCTCCCTTTGATGTTCAGGACTATGGGAGACCCTGGACGGCTGTGGAGAAACATAAGCACACAAGGCAGGATAAGTCGCAGTTTTGCTTCAAGGAGTTCCCTTGCGTGGCTGGCAGCATCATGCCCTAAAGGATTTCTAGAAAGCCGTGGTGCCCTCCTAGAAGAGAAGATGTCTGGGACCTCGCTGACCCAGCAGGGTTTTGGAATCAGATAAGGTTAGCCTTTAAACACTGACTTACTGGCTGATTGCTGATTCCTAAAACAGAGAAGAGATTCTTGAAAACTTTCCTAATATTCTTAAAAATCAGTTTTAATGTAAATTCCACCTATTTGTGATTTGTAAAATTCATTCTAGTTTGGAGATCAATATTTTCTTTTGCTAATTATGTCATTTATCTTCCTCGGATTTATTTTTCTCTTCATTTTGTAAATAAATTTACATTTAAAAATCATTTTTAATATAGTTTTTCTGAAACTCATCTCTAGATACATGAAAGCTGATTTCCTTTCTACTTGGAATTTGGAGATTTCAAGGTATGGAACTGAAATGCATAATTTGTTATTATATGTGTGTTATGCAAGTTTCTTTGTTAATCAAAAGTGATCATTAGTGCTACTGACCACTTATATTATTTTGTGATGCTGTTTGTCTATAGAGAACTCAGATACTATTGAGAGAGCGAATATATTTCACTATGACAAGGTTGAGAGCATAAAACATAAGCCATGGTCACAAACTGAAGAAACAGGAATGCACCATATCAACTGCTGAGCACATCTTTTGTACATGTCTTACTTTCGACACGATCAAAGGAAAATTGCTCTCATATGCTGGATACTGCTTTTTTCCCTTTCCCCTCCCCTTCTGCAAGCACAAACTATGATCTTGGACTACACATGGGACAACGTATACATAACTTCAAAAGGCATATTGATCGAGTAATTAAATTAAATCTGATGTTTGACATCATGTACAAGAATCACTCCTTGACTGACAGAATATTCTGTTTTGCACCCCTGGCTGCAGAACCCTGAGAGAAAGTGAAAAACGGTTCTTCAACATTGAAAACTCATGATATTATGAGGGTATTTTCGAAAAGATATAGAAGTTAGGTGTTACCTTGTTAATTGTGTTTAATACACAAATGATGATGACATGTTTCATTCACTAGGCATCTTTATTTGTCTTACCTCATATTATTCATTTACATTTAAATAGATTGGACCGAGTAAGTAAACAAAATGGGAATAAAAGCCTATGTAGGCAATAATATTTTTGTAAAGAAAAATTCCTTATATAAGAATTAAAAAAGCATTAGGCTAAATTTGCACATTTGTAAATTTTCAAGTCTTCTCTTCAAACTGTAGCAAAAGGAGACAGAGGAAGAAGCCAACATCAGATTGGTAATTAGCTTTGATCCTTTTGTGAGTAGACAGACCAGGGATAAGAATGGTTTTCAAGGGACAAAGAATATGGTAGAAAGTGTTGATAGGATCAGGGACTTCTAGAGCAGGAATGAATGTTAACAAGATATCACAGAGTGAAGAAACAGGGCAGTTAGTTGTCTGACCTATGTTAGGCCAGTCTCTTGAAAAGGTTAAACAAAGGAAAGCTATGATGTCGGTCCCAGCCGGAGTTGTGGAAGCCACCAGACAGACCAGACATGACCAGACATGACCTAGGCAAAAGAAATACAACGGTATCTTCTGGTGGCATGCTTGGCAGGAGACCTATGAGCATCACCATTCGAATCTTCACCATGGGAGAGTGGCCTGGCAGAAGGAAATAACATGGGTAGACAACAGTGCAAACTGAAACTGGAGAAACGTGGAAAAGAGCTGTAGTTTTAACAGTCCTTCAAATGTGAACTG
>VMDR010028362.1:0-13182 GCA_007922815.1 Macrotus californicus
ACTAAAGAGGGGGAGTGTGGGGGTAAGGGGTGTGCAGGGAGGGGGGTGGGGGGAGGAGATGGGACAACTGTAATAGTATAATCAATAAAATATGTTAAAAAAAAAAAAAGACTTTTTTTGACCATTCAACCATCTGTACCAGTGGTTGCTGGTAAGACGGCACTCATCTTTAAGCCCGTTTTTGATAGAAGTGCCTTATGTGTTTCCTTCGTGACTCTAACAAAGGCATTTTCCCCCTCTGAATCTTAGATTCACTTGCTTGATCTTTTAGTATTCCATGTGAGAGCACTGTCTTGGCATTTGTAGTTTTCCAACGAGCAACTTAAAAATAACCGATCATAATTTATATTAAAAAGTATTTCTAGCCCTGGCCAGTGTGGCTCAGTTGGTTGGGCGTCATCCTGCGAACCGAAAGGTCCCAGTTTGATTTCCCACCAGGGCACATGCCTGGATTGTGGGTCTGGTCCCCAGCTAGAGGCAAGAGGCAACCAATCCGTGTTTCTCTCTCACATTGATTTTTCTCTCCCTCTCTTTCTCCCTCCCTTCTCCTCTCTCTAAAATCAATAAAAGAAAAATATTTTAAAAGAATATTCTAATTAAAGTAATTACAGTGGAAGTTGCTTTGCTAGAAAATTAGAGTCAGAATGTTTTTACTTTGATATTTTTATCATATCAGAAACCACATGACCAACTTGAAGAAAATTTAAAGATCATTGTCATTTAAATTTTTAAACTTGTTTGTCTCTGTGTATGCACATATGTAATTCTTTAAGACAAGGTTATTTCCTCCCCGATATGAATTATAAATGAAGGGCCTTTTGAATGGGTACTTTTTTCATTTATAGATGAGGTAACTGAGGTTGTTACTGGCTCAAATCTCCTAAGAACCTAGGCTACCTTCTCCCAGTGTAGTTTAACAAAAATGATCTTTAAAGTGGTTTTGTAGTATGCTACGTCTTCTTAGTATGCACCACACAATAAATACTTTACTCTTCTTTTATACCAATTGAACTTTCTTTAGTGTCATTATTTATGTATATGTATATATCTCGTGCCTGCTACATTTACAGCTTTTACCTGCTTTTCCTTTGAAAATAATCTATTTATCAGAATCAAATCAGACTTTAGAGCTAGTTCACAAAACTGTGACAGCAGCAAGGTCCCAACTGGAAGCACTGACACACACCAACAATGGCAACCCAGTACCGTGTCATCAGTGCCACGCATGCTCATCAACACAGAGGTTCGGTGACTGCGGTATAGATTCCAATCAGTCTCTTTTGAAACTCATAATAAAAGTCTGTCTCACCCTGTTGTGCAATATCCCTATAACTGTGTGTTACTTCACTAAGATGTTTTCATTTAGGCAGGATGTTCAAATGAGGAAAATAACTGAATCATTGGAAATACTGTACAAATGATTGGTTAAATTATAGGAAAGGAAAATGGGTCACAGCTAGTGTCAGATTTTAGTCAGCTATACAACCATTTGTCTAGTTCAAATTAGTTATGATGAAAAGGCTGCTAACATTAGAGTTAAAAACTTAATTGAACTCTTTTTAGATGACTTACTTTTGATTTATAAGGTAGAAGATAAAATTTTCTTTTTCTTTTAGAATTATCTTAATGACCACCATTTTATATCCATTAGCAAAAATCTTTCCAACATCTCCCTTTCTATTTTTACCTTTATTGTGCTTGGATTCTCTCCTACTTAGGTTTTTAATTAAATGCTTGTGCAAGGACAAACATTTTTAAATGCCTAAAATAAGAGCCTCTAATTGAAGTATTAGCATCTTGAAGAATGGCTTATTCATGCACCACCTGCAAGATGTCCTGCTAAATTATTGGCAACCAAGTACTTACTGTGATTCTCAGCCAATAAGTGGTACTCACGTATTTCTTTTTTAGGAATAGAAAATAGTCAAAAATTTAAACTCTGGGAGTCTCAGAAATGAGTTTGGGTCAGGTTTGGAGCCAGCAGAATTAAATTTGTAGTTACTGCTTAAATTGTTGAAAAGACAACAAATTCAGGAACATTTTGGGCAACTATAAGTTTGTATGAATGAATAAATAAATGAACAGATCTAAAGCTTTAATTTTAATAAGGGCAATTACAATCTTTAACATTTAACTGTTTTTTAAGAAACTAATACTGAAGGGGCAAGAAATTTAATGATCACTTTCTTTTCTCTCTATGGATAGTATGTATCATTTTAGAGGGTTATTTTTTATATCTATTTCTGAAAAGTTTGAAATAAGATATGTGAAAACTCCAAATAAATTGTTTCAGCAATAAGAAATTACTGCTGTTTTGGAACTATAGTAGCTTGACCTTTAAAAATGTTCCTTTTGTTTAATGACTATGTGGAATAGATTTACACAATTTTATTTGCTCTTAAAATGCTGAAAACATTTTTTTTCCTATGAATAAGCATGAATGTTTGAATCAGACTTCACAAAGGCTTTGACTGTTGAGTAGACCATCAAAATGTTATAGAGGTTTGAGTCATGTGCTCCCTCCAAAGTGAAAGATACTGTTACTTAATCCTAATCTGTATGATTATCCTTTCTTTCTGTAAAAAAAACCAAAAAAACATTTTTCTTGCTGGTAGTAGTATTCCACACAGTAGGTGATACTTATTGCCAGCTTCCTTCCTATAGTATGACCTAACCGTGGAAAATTCCTTACCAAACCTTCATAAACCACTTAATTTTTTTGGCTAGATAATCTATGGTTAAAGAGAGATTTTTAAGTATGAGACCCATTGCAATCAGATTTATGATGTAAAATTTTGAGTTTTTAAGTGTACTGTATCAACTCATGCTTTCAGTACAATGAAATACAAAGCCCCTAATCCATGATAAAGTGAAATTGGAGTAATTGGAGTCTTTGAATCTACATGTTCTTAGTATAGATTCTATGTATTTAAAACCCTAGCAGACAAACTAAGTTTCAGTTGAAATAATGGCGTGTTACCCCAGATGTGTAAGGAGCAGAGTCTCAAAAATATTTATTTTCCATATAGAAGTTATCCCACTACATATTAATGTAGATTGATAAGATAATCTTTTAAAATATAAAAAATAAAATAAAATAATAAAATATAAGTGCCCCTTTTGGGAAGTAGAGCTATCATTAATTCTCCCTGGATTGCTTTAACCATTAAGGATAACAATATCAGATTGGACCAAAGGGCAGTTGAGACTGAGAGTAGTTTCAGAAGTTTACAAAGAGAGGAGATCTACCTCTCTCTTACCTGTGGGATTTACCTCTATGAGGTGGAAGACGTTTTAGATAGAGAAAGATGAGCCAGAAAACGGGGGAGACACTTGGGAAAGGAAGTGGAATGGTCAAGGTAGACTTTGCAGTTTTGTTTAGAGTTCCTGAAAATCACCTTTCCCTTTGACAGATAAAATCTTCCATGCATCCTTGCAGAATCTCTGTCCCCATACCAGGCCTAGTGAATCAGCATCTTTTTACAAGACCCACAGCTGAACATGTGAACATGCTTGTTAAAGTTTGAGAAGCCCCCTTGCTCCAGGTGACTGCTGTCTGAGTGAAGCAAGGGTCTTTAGTTGGGGAAGCAGTCCTCCTTTCCTCCACGCCCCTCCCCCCTCCTCCACTCCTTTCCTCTGTCCCTTTAATTTGGTCTTCCTAGTCCAGGTCACTCTAGACTTATTTTATAGCTCAGTGTAATGTATTCTTGGTATTTCCCTGTTGAGAGATGGAGAGAAAGAAGAGCAGACAATGTGTGAGGAAACATATCACCTAAAAGAGGTTGGTGAAATAAGTCAAGTTTCTTTCTTATATGACCCTCATCACCTACCTTATGATTTATCAGATGGTAGAAAATTGTTTTATGCACTACTCTTCAGAAGATATTCCCTATAAACTCAGAGAGCCTCCCATGTAAGGAAGTGGGATTATTACATCCTGGGGCACTCAGGGGTAGAGCTTTTGTGTGGTAGTGTTTTCACAGAACTTAATACAAGGGCTGACAACTTCTAGCCAGGTAACTGATTCTGTTGCTGTTCTTAAGTGTCGGCTTCTCTGGCTGCTGTGGGGGAAGAAGCAGACTTCTGATATCTCATGAGTAAATTCCAAGCAGCATCTAATTCGTATGGCATCTTTGGCACCAAAGAGGTACATTCTCCTTAAAAAGTAAAAATGATGGATATTTTCATGCTCATACCAGACTTTTAAAATTTATGACCCTCTCTTCCTTTTGATGTCATTGTACTGTGAGTTGTAACCTTAGCAGTGTTCATTGTTGAAAACAGTGGACTTGGTAGATCAGGGCTAGCAAGGTTATGTTTTAACTACTAGAAGATTAATGAGGACAGACTAACAAAAAAGGAAAACAATTTCCTGTACTTTTTGCAATAGAGAGATAAAAAAATAATTCCTAAGACTTTTCTTCCTCAAAACCATAAAAATGAGTCTTGCAAATAGCTTCAAAATTGGAACTAACATAAGATAATATTTCACCCCTTCACTTCTTTCATTTGCCCATTTTACGTACTATTTCCTGAATTAATAAATCAAGAGAACATGAGTGTCATTTGCAGCAAACACTAAGCATCCATGCTGTTTTCAATGAAATTTTTCCATTATTTATGGCTATGAGGTTACTAATAATGGTGCCTATAGATGTGGCAAACTGTCTTCTTGGTCAGTTAGCCCAAGTTTATGAGCTATTGCTAATAATCGATATAGCTCTCCCAAGACCAGAAGCTTGTGCCTTCTTTTTGTTACATTTTCTTTTAACACTCTTCTGCTCCCAGTGATGAGCTAAACATAGAGGAAGGTTGGCAGTGCTGTCTCAGTGCATTATAAGTCTGTGATGAGGAGAGCCTGAAATTGATTTTTGAGAATCTAAAGAACTTCCATTTTCCTCATGCCAGATCCAGGAAGAGGGTGCTTACGATCAATGCCAGCTTAGGTATTGTCCCTACCAGAAAAAATAAGTTGTAGGTGTGGTTGCTGTTGAGAGAGCACATCACCAGTTTACTGGGAAATTTTAGACCAAATTAAAGATCTTAGAATAGTGTTTCTTGTCTAAACTCTTTTGTACTTGTGCTTTGAGCATTTAGAGAAATATACAGTTTAAATGAATAACAGCAGACCTATGGAATAGAACTGAGAATTCAGAAATAAAACCATACAACCATGGCCAGTTGATTTACAGCAAGAGTGCTAAGACCATTCAGTGGGAATAAGAATAGTTTCTTTAACAAATGGTGCTGAAACAATTAGACATCACATGCAAAAGAATAATTTGGACCCCCATTTCATACCACATACAGAAAAATTAACCCTCATACATTGCTGATGAGATTGTAAGATGGTGCAGCTGCTCTGGAAAACAGTTTGATGGTTCCTCACAATGTTAAACATAGACTTACATATGACCCAGCAATTCTACTTCTAAGTATATATCCAAGTACACATTCTTGTACACGAATGTTAATAGGACTATTCACAGCAACCAAAAGGTGAAAACAGCACAAATTTTCATCAGTGGGTGGATGGAAAAACATACAGTGGTTTTGTACATACAGTGAAATATTACTCACCTTTAAAAAGGAATGGAGTACTGACAAATGGTACATAAAAGAGATTAAATACAAAAGGTAACATTGTATTATTCTATTCCACTTATATACAATATCCAGAATAGGTAAATCTGTTGAAACACAGCAGGTTGCCAGGGCTAGGGGGAGGGGAAAACAGAGAATGACTGCTTAATGGTTATGGGGTTTCCTTTTGCAGTGATGAAAATGTTTTGGAACCTGATAGAAGGGATGGTTGTACAAAACTATGAATGTACTAAGTACCACTGAATTGTGTACTGTAAGATAGTTAATTTTATCTTCTGTGAATTTCACCTTGATTTTTTAAAAAGAGGATAACTGGTTATACTAGTACACAGGGGTAATGCTGTCAACATCATCATCAAATACAGTTGTTTTTCTGTTTTGGCGGGCGGTGGGTTTGAAAATGTTTGCTGTGGAGTCAGTGTACTTTATTCTGGAAGTATTTAGAAAGTTCTTAAAAAACACTAGATGTCTTATTTTGCTTTGTTATTGGTATGGTGGGTTTTTTTATTTTATTGATTATGCTGTTACAGTTGTCTCAGTTTTTCCTCCTCCCCCCACCTCCCCTAGCAACCCCCAGTCCTTCAGGCAATCTCCACACCATTGTTCATGTCCATGGGTCATACATAGGTTCTTTGACTACTCCAATTCCTATACTGTTCTTTATATCCCCAAGGCTATTCTGTAACTACCTGTTTGTACTTCTTAAGCCCCTCAACCCTTCACCCATTCTCCTATACCACTCTCCCTTCTGGCAACCATCAAAACGCTCTCTGTAGCCATGGTTCTGTCTCTGTTCTTCTTGTTTGCTTAGTTTGGTTTTTAGATTCAATTGTTGATAGATATGTACTTATTGCCATTTTATTGTTTATAGTTTTGATCTTCTTTTTCTTAAATAAGTCTCTTTAACATTTCATACAATAATGGCTTGGTGATGATGACCTCCTTTAGTTTTTTCTTGTCTTGGAAGCTCTTTATCTGCTCTTCGATTCTAAATGATAGCTTTGCTGGGTAGAGCAATCTTGGCTATAGGTTCCTGCTTTTCACGACTTTGAATATTTCTCACCAATCCCTTCTAGCCTGCAAAGTTTCTTTTGAGAAATCAGCTGACAGTCTTTTGAGAACACCCCTGTAGGTCATTAACTGCTTTTCTGTCACTGCTTTCAAAATTCTCTCTTACTGAGCGAAATAAGCCAGGCAGTGATAGACAAATACCATATGATCTCACCTATAAGTGGAACCTAATCAAGAAAACAAACAAGCAAGCAAAATACAACCAGAGACATTGAAATAAAGAACAAACTGACAGTAACCAGAGAAGAGGGGGGAGAAGGATAACAGGGGATAATAGGGGAAGGGCCATCAAGGAACATGTATAAAGGACACATGGACAAAGCCAAAGGGGATAAGTTTGAGGGTGGGAGGCGGGGATGGATGGAGGGGGTGCATAATGGAGACAGCTGTACTTGAACAACAATAAACAAATGTTAAAAAGATTCTCTCTTTATCTTTAACCTTTGGCATTTTAATTATGATCTGTCTTGGAGTGGGCCTCTTTGCATCAATCTTGTTTGGGACTCTCTGTGCTTCTGGGACTGCATGTCTATTTCCTTCACCAAATTAGGGAAGTTTTCTCTCATTTTTCCAAATACGTTTCCAATTTCTTGCTCTTTCTCTTCTCATTCTTGTACACCTATGATGCAAATGTTGGAACAGTTGAGGTTGTCCCAGAGGCTGCTTACATTGTCCTTGTTTTGGGGGTTTCTTTTTTCTTCTTGTTCTAATTGATTGGTTTTTGATTCCTTGTGTTCCAAATCATTGATTTGATTCTTGGCTTCATCCACTCTATTGTTGTTTCCCTGTAAATTGTTCTTTATTTCAATTAGTGTGTCCTTTGTTTCTGATGGGATCTTTTTTATACTGTTGAGGTCCTCACTAAGTTCCTTGGGCATCCTATAACCAGTGTTTTGAACTCTGCATCTGATAGATTGCTTATCTCTTTTTTGTTTATTTCTTTTTCTAGAGTTCTTTCATTTGAGCTATGTTTCTTTGTCTCCTCATTTTGGCAGCCTCCCTGTGTTTGTTTCTATGTTTTAGGTGGAGCTGCTGTAACTCCCTGTCTTGGTAGCATGGCCTATAGTATGTGTCCTATAGGGTCCAGTGGCACAGCCTCCCCTGTCACCCAAGGTGGGTACTCGAGGTGCACTTTTCATGTGGGCTAAGTACACCCTCCTCTTGTAGTTGAGCCTTGATTGCTGTTGGCCAGTCAATGGGAGGGATTTACCCAGGCCAGTCAGCTGCAAGGACTGGCTGTGACCACTGACCACCAACCTCTACCCTCCATGGAGGATCAGTTTTCAGGGGCAGGGTTGTGGTGCTCTAATGTGGTCTGTAGCTGTTCACTGGGTGTGCTGTCCCTGGGGTTTCCCAGATGGTGAATTTTTATCCACCACACATGGATGTGGGACCAGCCTGTTTTGTGTCTCCACCCCTCCTACCAGTCTGGATGGATATGGTTTCTTTAATTCCGTAGTTGTCAGACTCAACTCAATTTCTGAAGGTTCTGAGTGATGATTGTTCTATATTTTATGTGTAGTTTTGATGTGGGTATGCTTTACCTAGGCTGCCATCTTTACCAGAAATCTTTGCTTTGTTTTGTTTTTGCCTTTTACAAATCAGAAAAGCTAACAATGTTTAGAATTCCGGGTTGAGAGAATAATTTTCTTTGTTGGCTAGAATTTGCATAATGATTTTTGATGGGAAAAATAAAAAATGTTAGAATACAATATGATAGAAGAAGAAATTAGAGTTATTATAAATGATTGCTAAAGAATATTATGAAATCTTCATAGTGTTGAAGGATCCAGTGCTTGAGTATGCAATTTATCAGCACTGAAAATGTGCTAATCATTTGCCCTCCCCAAAAAGATGAACAAAGAGATTAAAAGCGCTTTAGTCTAGTATTCCTTTTCAATGAGAGATGAGTAGATTTAATGTTCATTTGCCACATAGAGTTTCATTAATAGCACTTCAGGTTTTCTCTGCTCCGTTTGAGGCTTTACACTTAGAGACGTAAATGCAGCCTCCCATCACACTTACCAGAAATTTTGTTTGTTCTTCTTGTTCAGAGGCTATCCTTCAGTGCTTTCTAAACCATGTTTAGGAATACTTTGTTCATAAATTAGCTTATTTCATGTTTAAAGTCAGCAAATGCTATGCTGATACTATGTTTGATAAGAAAACATACAGATATCAAACTAAGAATCTTAAATATCCATTGACACTGGACAATGAAATACAGTTAGAAATAGGCTTAGCCTGAGATGAAAATATATACTGCTTCCATCAGGTTAGCCCTTTTGACTCTCCTTCTACCCTCATGTAAGAAGACTTGGACCCCTACTACCTTCTACCCTGTGGATTAGAAATTTCCACCTGGCTCCCTAGTGATGGTCCATCAGCCTGCTCTGTTAGTCTCATGACCAGAGACCACGAGAGATAAACCCCCTGAATGTGTGAAGTATTTTGTGACATCTTTGTTTTAGGTCACCTATTCGATGACATCTCTGCTTATATTAATATAAGAATTATTACAGAATGACGATGAGAGTTATGGCTAAGAGAGAATGGGTAATAGAGTGGCTGGAAACCAAAGAACAGCTTATGTTTAAATAAGAGAGAGCATCAGAATGAGTCTGAGGGACAAAATACAATTTTTGGTCCACATCTTACTCTGTGAATCATTACCATATTACACCATGGCCTTTTTTTCTAGTAACAGACTCTCTTTGGGCATCCAGCCACCACATGATACTATTCCTAAAGGTTCTATTCTTATTCTCTTTCCTTGGCAGAAACACCCCAGGGAGGGAGCCAACTTGAGTTCCCCTTTCCCAATTACCTTCTAACTATTTCTCCTATCCCATATTCCCAGCTATTCCCCTCAAGGCTTTTCTCTGTATAATAAGTCCAGATGGGCCCAACCTCCTTATACTTTTCCTTTTAGGTTATATTTGTCTTTCTGTTTCTTTTTAATGAGCTCTGTTTCACATTTGCCTGTGTTTAAAATGATTGGGAGAGTGCAAAGAATGACTTCCCTGTGCAACTTATTTCCAAAGGGAGTACCATTATGAAGACCGTGCACCAGTGCAGACTTGTGACTCATTGGGCCCATGATATCTGCTCTCCATTAATATTTTGTCGGGTTTCGCTGAACATATTTATCTCACCTCTGCTGTTCTAATGGTCTTGGGAGACATAATTCAGTTGGTCTTCAAGATAGTGAATTCTTACTAAATATAGTTTGATTGGAAGTCATATCTGATAAAATATTCTATTACTTTAGTTACTTAGTAAAATCTGATTACATTTGATGAATGGCTTAATAAATAAAAAGAAGTAGAATTTCTATATTTTAACTATAAAATCTTTTTTATATTAGAGACATTTTTTCTATTGTCTCTTCTTTTTTAGGTACTAACCTCAGGACTGATTCTGCTGGCATCCTCAATCATCATCTGCCTCTCTTAATCAGACCTTCTTATATGGTTGCTGTGTAACACAGGAGTGCTGCTAACCCAATGGCAAACAAGATTATACCTTAAAAACAAAACAAAACAAAACAACAAAAACAAGCTCTGCTTACTCAACACATTCTCACCTACCCTATAAAGCTGGTATACTAATAGCTCCTTGGCAGCCGGACTACAGTTTTAATGAGTTGGGAAAGAGTGGAAAGTATTGATAGGAAGACAGGTGGAAGTGTAGGATGGTATAAGCTGCCTGCTTGGATCAGTTCTAAAATGAGCAAGAGGCGACTAGGAAAGTACCAGCCAGGACAGTGTTGTCAGAGAATGGAACTGGAACTTGTATCTTAGAAAGGAGTTCAACTCAGAGCCAATTACTAAATTTAAATGATCAAATAGGTTTTCTTTTAGTTATTATTCTGTGAGTCCTGTCTAATCGTAGCTTAATAAGGAATGCAGTTTTAGTTTGATGTATCCACTCACTTTTCTGTCATATCAAGCAAGGAGGGTATTCAACACTAACTCCTTTAGGGTTTTAAGTAGTCACATATTTTTTATTCATTCTGATTTAAGATTATACAAATCTTGAAAATGTGGTTTTATATTTCAAAATCTACCACATTTAGATCAATGTATAAAGTCAAGGGCATTGGAATCAGTATAATTTATGGTTCTTTTTTACTCTCAGCATGAATAACTTCAAATTCAGTGAAGTGTTGTTTGGCTTTTCTTACCCAAATGGTATAACTTACCTGATTCACTTCAATAGTTGCCTATTTCCCCTTTCAGAAATGTCTGTTCTCTCACCAGGAGACTAAAACATTGTGCAGATGTACAGTTGGATACAATGATGCCAATATAATATATGCACTGTTTAATAATTTATTTTGTATCTGGAGTGATGCATCTGTTTCCTTCTTGTGGGAGGGGGTTTGTGCTTCATTTCAATGTCATTTTAGGTACTGGTCCAATTCTTCCATCCAGTTAACCAAAAATGAAAATTTCCATCTGTTCAATTGCCATTCAGAGGAATGTTTTATCTCTAAAGCACATTATGACAACTAAAATTGACAGCATAATCTGTCTGACTTTTTTATTTCCTCTTTAGATGCTCTTGAGCTTTAACAAGAATATTTTTTTATAGCTGCCTAAGATTATAGAACTTACTCTTTCTTCTCTCTAGTAACTGTAGACCAACAGAGCATGAATGACTGTCCGACTGTTCACTGTTTTGTTATGTGTTTTTTCTGTCTATTAGTGACCCTACCGGAAACATACTTGTTAGCATGCTATTAACAGGACAATGCAAACACAGCATTCTCTTTTCATGAGAGTAAATGTCTGCCAGCACTGTTTGGCATGCCTTTGAATGCAGACTCTTTCCAATTGACTTTTGGAAGGTACAGTTACAGGCTGAGTTTTATTGATCATTCTGTACTTTAGAAAACTGGCTGAGGAGGCCTTTGGAATGCACTATCTCTAAAGTTTTTAGCTCTTTACCTAAAAAACTAAGAATATTGCCTAAAATAAATTTTGTTGCTGAAATGGCAGAAAGATTTTACCGTTATTATTCCAATATAAATTAATCCCCCAAAATCAATTTATGGACCAGGTAAAAATTTTAAGTGCCATGAATTAATCAAGGTCCTGTCAAATGAAGGGTTATGTCCTTGGAGCAGCATGGTCAGGTCAAAAGGACTAAGCTTTGTGACAGTGTAAAATAGACATGGCAGCACACTAAAACTTAAGCTCTGCCAGACCCCGAAAAAAGTGATTGTAGGTACCTGGGTTTCTCTGAAATGTCTACACTTTTAATAAATATCTCTGAACAGCCTGTGTCTTTTCTAGTCTTCTGAAAGCGATTATATGAAGAGATTGTAATTTACATTACAATAATTACTGCCTTTCACTTTTCTGTCCTGTAAAATACTTTTGCCTTCATAGCCCTTTTGAGGTAACATAGTGGGTTGTTTGCATTTATGTTATTTATCCTTCATGGCTGTGCTCACTTAGTTTTTGTGTCTTTGTTGTTTTTATTTTTCTCTTTTCTCATGCTATTGACTTGCAGATATTCCTTTTACCTTCCTATGTTTCATGTATCTTTCTTTTTTTTCCTTTAACATTTAAAAAAATTTTGTTGTTCAGTTAAGCTTGTCCCACCTTTTTCCTCATCGCTCACCCCAACCCCATCCCCCCCACCCCCGACTCTCACAGTCAGTTCCCCCCTATTGTCTGTACCCATGAGTCCTTTATTTGTGTTCCTTTGCTTGCCCCTTCCCCTTCTCTCCCCCGTTATCTGGCCCTCGCCCCTGGTCACTGTCAGCTTGTTCTTTATTTCCAAGTCTCTGGTTCTGTTTTGCTCATGTATCTTTCTATAGCAAACATAATTTCCTGTGGATCAAATCAGTGAGTAAGAGTAGTATTTTCCAATGGTATATTATGCTACCAATGTAAACGATAATAGTTTTAAACTGAAATAGATATTTCCTTATGGTGCAAAGTCTTTGATATAAAGTATAACCAACTGTAGGCTACTCAATATGTGGAGTGTTTTAAAAAACTGTGATTGTGAAATCCATTGGAATATCATATAAGGGAGTAAAAGATCACTCTTGAGGGCATTAAACATTAGACCTGAAAGATTCCAGATCTGAGATATTCTCTAGTTGTAGTAATATGAAACTATACTCATATATTTTGGTATACTTTATGGGAGGTTAAGTAAATTTGAATCTAGTATTTGAGATCTCTGGGATCTCATGATCCAAGAAATGCTCTTGTTGAGCTGTTATCAGTGTCTCATCCTCAATGGGAATGCTTTAATTTGACACTCTACCCTTATGAACCATTTTCTTGGGGAAGTGTAACTGGATAGCATTTAAGGGGTTATAATTTATTATAATTCCAGGGCTATAGATGTTTATGTTTTAAAAAGCATTTTAAACCTCTCTCCTTAATCAGCTAACAAGAAAAGAAAGGAATGGCAGGAATAAGTGGAAAGGAAGGAAAGAGAGAGCTTTCTGCTGGGGGGGAAAACAAGCGATGAATTTTGAAA
>VMDR010028363.1:0-13181 GCA_007922815.1 Macrotus californicus
TTGCCCTGTACCACCCTCTCCTGCCCTAATGGATTATGTACTTATTTAAATACATTCTGTATGAGGAAGAAGCAAAGAGGTAGTTTGATCTTTAAAAATACACAGCAGATTGTACTAGGGTAATTCTGAAGATTTTTTTTAGAGATTGACCAAAAAAATATTGTTTATCAGTAAAGTTCAACATCTTTAACTGGACACAGCTCCAGGGGTGTTATTACAAATAAGTACAGTCAGAAGAATGGTAATGGACACTGCCTGGGCACTAGACTAGTAATGTAGATGCATTTTACCAGCTCCTCTCCTTGTAGAAATCATGTTAATAAAGGTGTTTGGGGACTTATGGTTTTAAATGCCAATATTATTAAAAACTGGACAAGTCTTACAGAAATTTCTGTTGGTATTTTTCAAAGTTGGAGGAAATGGAGTTTGACAAAGAGTATTTCCCAAGTGGTCTGGAAAGAAGCAAAAGAATTAACAAAATTGAGAGGGGAAAATAAGAAAATGCATCAAGTGAAGGTTTGTTGTTGGCAGGAGAAAAAAGTATATTGTATAAACAAGAACCCATGGTAAACAAAATTCAATAATAATGAAGCAATTATCATGTCTTTTCATATTTGTTAAAACTGCACTCTACCAAGAAGTATCCTTTTAGGATGTCCATTTGTCTTGGTTTATATCAATTGTCCCAAAGGAATTATTAATTGCATTCCCGCTTACTCTTAAAAGTGAACTGGCTTACACAATAAATTATATGAACACCCTATCCTTGAAGAACCAGGAGGCAGAGATGCTGAAACAGCTCAACAGTTCAGAATCCAATCATAGTCCCAATTATTTAACATTCGGTATAGGTTTTAGCTCATTTATCTAGCACCATGAATAGAACAGGAGAATAGCACTATGATTAAGAACATGGCTTCTGGCCCTGGCCAGATGGCTCAGTTGGTAGAGCATCATCCCAATATGCCAAGGTTGTAGGTTCGATCTCTGGTCAGGGCACATACAATAATCAACCAGCCCTGGCTCGTGTGGCTCAGTGGATTGAGCGCTGGCCTGCGAAGTGAAAGGTCACCAGTTTGAGACCCTGTCAGGGCGCATGCCTGGGTTGCAGGCCACGTCCCCAACTGGGAGTGTGTGAAGGGCAACCAATTGATTTCTTTCACACATTGATGTTTCTCTCCCTGTTTTTTCACTCCCTTCTTCTCTCTCTGAAAATAAATCTTTTTTAAAAAAAGAGAATCAACCAACGAATGCATAAATAAGTGGAAGAACAAATTGAGGTTTCTCTCACTCACCTCCTTTCTAAAGTGAATAACTAAAAATGTTGGGGGAAAAAGAACTAAACAAAACATGGCTTCTGGAACCAAGTGGCCTGAGTTCAAACCTCAGCCCCGCTGTGTAAATGATGTTGTAACCAGCTGAGCTACCTGGCCAGAGCATATAGACTCTTTTACCTCAAGAAATTTTTTGTTGTTTTTATTTTGAAATCTAAACTTGGAGAAAAGTTACAAGAATAACACAAAGAATTCCCCTATGTTCTTCACCTAAATTCACCAATTAACATTTTGCCACATTTACTTTCTTAGTTTCTTTAAACAACACACACAATTTAATTTTTTTACTAATTTTCTAACCATTTGGTAAGAGGCTGCAGACATGGTGCTCCTATCTCTAAATACTTCAGGGAGTCAAAGTCAATTCAAGAACAAACTATAGTACAATTACCGAAATAGGAAATTTAGCAATGATACAATATTGTCATCTAACATAAAGTCCATATTTAAATTCTACCAGTGTCCCAATAACACTTTATTTGATTTTTTTCCCCTCAATCCAGGATCCCAATCCAGAATTGCGGGCAGGTTTCTTAATCTCTTTGTATTATCAGTTCCCCCATCTGTAAAATGGAGATTAATCACAGTACCTACCTCATGGGATATTGGGAGAAATGGAGTAAATTTACATTAAAAACTTAGAACTGCTGGTATTTAATGCAGGGCTTAGCTGCTTTTAGGGAATTACAGATTCCATATAAGGTACAATTGTCAGATAATGGAAATAACTTAGACACTGTACTTTCGGAAGCCATTTTATGAAAATCTCTGTAAAACATTATTATGAATATCTATTATTTCTTAAACAGAATACATGAACCATAACGCATCCCTCTCCTGGTAGCTCAGGGTCTCCACACCAGCAGTGGTACTATGCTACCAACTGTGATGCTGTGGGAGGCTCCTGAGCTGTGGGGCTATAGGCCTCTGGAGTGATATGGCTGTAAAGTTCTGCACTGATTTCTTTCTTTTTAAAAGATTTTAATTATTTATTTTTAGAGAGAGGGGAAGGACGGGAGAAAGAGAAGGAAAGAAATACAGATCAGGTGCCTCTCATACACCCACCAACCAGAGACCTGGCCCGCAACCCAGCCGTGTGCCCTGACTGGGAATCAAACCAGTGACCTTCTGGTTCACAGGCCAGCACTCAGTCCACTGAGCCACACCAGCCAGGGCTGGACAGACATCTTGAAACTCCTCCTTCTATTTTCTTGCTTCTGATCACTAGTATGTATTAGTGCACCTAATCTATATAATGCTGATAATGCTAATAATGCTTAGGGTCACCCAAAGCTTCTAGTTAAAAATGCACTTCCACCCTGGCTTGATGTGGCTCAGTGGCTTGAGCACTGGCTTGAGAATCTAAAAGTCTCTGATTTGATTACCAGTCAGGGCACACACCTGGGTTGCAGACTTGGTCCCCAGTTGGGAGCCTATGACAAGCATGTCGATGTTTATCTCCTTCCCTTCCCCCTCTCTAAAAATAAATAAAATCTTTATTTAAAAAGATTGTTTTTAAAAAAGGAACTTTCATATCATCTCTCATTAATTCAATAAGTATCTACTGTATCATTTCATTAATTAGCTGATTTGAATCTCACAAGAAATCTATGAGATAAAAAGAACATGTATTATCATTCCCAATTTGAATTACCTTATTATAAATGAATCAATTAAGGCTCAGAGAGGTCAAGTGACTTACTTTTGGCAGCAGAGCTAACAGGTAACACAGTCAACCCTCACACACTTGGATCCTCTGTCCCTTCATACACAATTATCTCTGAGTGAGGCCCTAAGGTGATACTACTTTTGACGTAAAGCCAACAAGTCTTCTGAAAGCTCTTTCCACTGAAAAGCATTTCAGCTTACTTTTAAATGCAGAGTTGTATTCTGATTGGCTGAAACTGCCAGATGTCTGACTCTCAGATGCTCTTCCTCTGTACTTTCTCAAATATTCTTTCTAAAAGGCTCTGGACTTTGTAGCCCTGGCTAGTGTGGCTCAGTGGTTGGGCGCAGTCCTGCAAACAGAAAGGTCACCAGTTTGATTCCCTGTCAGGGCACATGTCTGGGCTGCTGACCAGGTCACAGGCAGGAAGCATATGAGAGGCAACCAATCAATGCCTCTTTCTCTCTTTCTCCTTCCCTTCCCATTTCTCTAAAAATAAATAAAACCTTTAAAATAAATTTTTAAAAGCGCCGGACTAACTGAACTTTGCGGCAACACTTTATTAATACAAACTTCACACATGTGAAATGAGATAAATTCAGACCTGAGATAAAGTTTACCTCTGCAAACTAACAATGAAAAGACTGGCTAAGAAAACAGTATACATAAGATTGCAGGGAGAAATGTTTAATGAGCTGTTTTTAAGCATTTCAGGAGTCTAATTTACATACAATTAAAGTTAAATTGCATATCATTCTCAGCTATTCATTAAACCAGGTACAAGGACCTCAATCTAACAAAATAACCTGGTAACACCATTAGCCTAGTTTTAGCTACTGTATGACTCAAAGTAACAGCTGCACCTAAAGAAAAACAACATACAACACTCTCACTAGGATTTACCCCAATTAGCCCAAATTAATGAGGTCTGATTGTACCTCCAATGATGACCCACAAAACCTATCTTTTCCTCATGGCCTACAGTCGTAGCACAAATGCAGTTAACCACCTGTCCTAAAAGCTAGGTAGAGGAAGCAAGGCAAAACAGCAATGGCACAGAGCTAAAGCCAAGCTAGGGTTCTCGGCCAGATTATGCTGCTAAATCTATGTGACCTTAGTTAAATTTCCCTCCTTCTCTAGCCTCTGGTTTCCTCATTTATCAAATGAAGGAGCCAGTAACAATGTGGTCTCTAAATACAATGCCTCACCAAAAGGATCCAGAGCTTTCTGGTTAAAGGTCGGGAAATGTACGAGGAATATGGAACATCTTATCATACTAGAAAGTAAGGAACACCATCAAAGACTACTACAATTATGTCCAAAGAAATGTGGAGCAACTGGAAGAGGCTCCCACTGGTCCAAGATGGAACAAACTGAACATCATTAAGAATACCTTCATTGGATTAAAACATAATGTGTTAAAACCCATAAATTCATAATAATGCTTTAAGAAAAAAACTCAGTGATCCCCTTTAAGTATGTCGGGGAACCAACTTATTTTGAAAATGTGTAAATAAAGGAATAAAAGGGGAAGAATCAAGTATTTACCCTGCCATTCCTACACAAATCAAACCTCAGGGTAACCAAAAAGTTGATAAGGGGAAGTTTTTCTTTTTTGAAGTATTTCGAGTAATAAATGAAGAAAGAATGATAGACTTAGAATATCATCATTTTGCAAACATAGAATGACATAAAGGATCTAGGTAATTGTTATCCATGATCACTTACAACACAAAAAGAGACATCTGGACATTATAAGCTTCATGATGGACAAATACACCACCACTTAACAAAGTACTGGTATTACTGGCAAAGCAGGGACCTGATTCAGGTCAAGCCTCTAGAGCTGTGCTGTCCAACAGGTAGCCACTATACACACTGCAGATGCTGACAGCTTGAAATGAGGTTCATCTGAATTGATATGCGCTGTAACACACACCATATCACAGAGATTTACTATAAAAAAAGAATGTAGCCTTGACTGACATGGCTCAGTTGGTTGAGCACCATCTCACAAAGCGAAAGGTCGCTGGTTTGATTCTCTATCAGGGCACACGCCTGGGTTGCGGGCCAGTCCCCTGGTCGGGACACATGTAAGAGGCAACAGATCGACATTTCTCTCACACATCAATGTTTCTCTCCCTTCCTCCCTTCCCTCTAAAAATAAATAAATAAAATCTTAAAAAAGTAAAATATCTTGCCCTGGCTGACATGGCTCAGTGGACTGAGTACCGGACTGCGAAGTAAACGGTCGCCAGTTCCATTCCCAGTCAGGGCACATCCCTGGGTTGTGGGCCACGTCCCCAGCAGGGGGCACGTAAGAGGCAACCACACATTGATGTTTCTCTCTGTCTTTCTCCCCCGTCTCTCAAAATAAATAAATAACACCTTTATTTTTTTAAAAAAGTAAAATACCTCATTAATAATTTTTACATTAATTATATGTTGAAATGATAACAGTTTGCAACTATTGGGTTGATAAAAATATTGTTAAAATGATTTTCTTCTTGCCTTTATAATGTGCCTACCAGAAAACTTAAATTTCACTTGAAGTCTGAATATTTCTATTAGACAATGCTGCTTTACTTCTAACAACCAGTTTACAGGGAATACAAGGGGTAGAAGTACATAAATGACTCACAGAAATTCAAATAGCAAAATCCAGAACGAGAAAACCACAGAACAACTTGCTTTCTTCAACAACAAAACACAAGAGAAAAAAAGAGTCGCGAGAACCTATAGATCAAAAGAGACTTAGGAGCCAAATCAATGTATGGACCTTTTTTGGAACCTGATTCAAATAAACCAAATGTTTAGAGATAAAGGGAGACAGGGATGAGGGGAGGAGAGAGGGAGAAAGAGAAAGCCACTGTGGAAACCTACATGTTAACTGGATATTTGACGAGGCACTATTTATGGAGTTTCTTAAAGTGTACTTAACTTTTATCTTTTAGAGTTACATAACGAAGTTATTTAGAAAATAAATAATACAATGTCTGGGATTTGTTTCAAAAGTTCCAGTGAGGATGAGAGACTAGGTGGTTGGTACAGATGAAACAAGAGTTGAGAACTGTGGAAGCTGAGTGACAGGCATACGGGGATTCATTATGTCATCCTCTCTAAATGTGTACATTTTTGAAAATTTATATAATTTTTAATAAGAAAAAATTTATCTATAAGGACACTTTCAACTCTTGAATCTAAAAAAAAATCTATGAAAATAAATCATGGGGGTGGTTAGTACCTCAAAAGGTCATTCAATCTAGTTTTCTGCCTCCAGGAACAATATCTGCAATATTATCTCACTCAACAAATATTTATTAACTACTAAGTACATGGGCTCTAAAATTGTAGAAGATGTATAGAGATACAAGAAGTAATTTCTGTTAAAGAGTTCAGCCTAGAGGAAAAGATAAGAAGAGTACATAAATATAAAACAAAGTAAAAAGTTATGGTTTACTTCTGGTTAAATAAATCATCGAAGACATCACTGAGGACTGTTATATAACTGGGCATTAAAAATAGGCAGGGCCCTGGCCAGGTAGCTCAGATGGTTAGAGCATCATCCCAATATGCCAAGGTTGCTATTAGATACCCAACTCAGGGCACATTCAAGAATCAATCAATGAATACATAAATAAATGGAACAACAAATTAATGTTTCTCTCTCGCTCTAAAAATCAAAAAATTTTAATAGATTTTCTTTATTGATTTTTTAATTATTTATTTATATTTATTGATTTTTAGAGAGAGGGCAAGGGAGGGAGACAGAGAGGGAGACGAACATAAATGTGCAAGAAACACTGATTGGAAACATCCATCATGTTGCCTCTCACACACCTCCAACCAGGGGCCTGGCCTGCAACCCAGGCAGGCGTCATGACTGGGAATCAAACCAGCGACATTTCTGTTTGTGGGACCATGCTCAACCCACTGGACCACACCAGTCAGAGCCAATAAATAAAAAATGTTTTAAAATAAGCAGGATTTAGACATGCAGAGACAAGGAGTATTCTATCGAAGGTAGACAATATGAGCAGAAATATAATGAGATATTTCTGAGGAACAAAGATGAGTACAGTATTGCAAAAGTAGTGGGAAGCAAGGCTGGAAAGACAAGTACGGCCAGATCAGAGAATCTTAAATATCAAGCTGAGTCTGTACTTTAGTCACTAAATGACAAGAGTCACACAAATGGAGTCACAGATTACAGAATATTTAGGAAGATGCTATACATTTCACTTAAGCACAGAACAGAATGGAGCTGGGAAGGGAGACTGGAAACAGGACTAACAGTCAAGGCAAAAGTTAACACAGCATCTGAACTGGAGTACAGGGAGAAAAAGACGGGATGGGACCTGAGAGTGTCTCAACATGAAAAGAGATAGGAAATTCAGGGAAGTCAACAGTAACTAAGGCCCTACATCTGAATGAACTGGGAAAATAGTGGAGCCAATGTTTGGTATGTTAGCAGTCCTATACCAGTCCTAACTGAGTGAATGAACAAACACAAACAGGTGAGTCAGGATAAAGGGTGGTAAGTCATGGAAGGGGGGCAGAGCGGTAGGTGGAAGATAAGCTCACTCTTCACATTTTAACATATGAGGAAACCAAGGTCCTGAAGAACAACACTGCCCAAGTGTGCTAAGCATCTTTCTTACAAAAGCGAAGTTTCCATCATTAAAACCTGTATAAAAGGTATAAAATCCATCCATAAAACCTATAAACATACCTTCTAAGCAAGGAGGAGACAAGCTGTACCAACCTGACCACTAGTCCCCAAAAGCAAACAGTCGATGAAAAGCTTGAGATGCAAATGGCATCGCCTGGTGGCGTGATCCAATAAGAATTCTGGAACTAGGCCCTGGCTGGGTAACTCAGTTTGTTAGAGTATCCCCCTGTTATGCCAAGGTTGTGGGTTCGATCCCTGGTCAGGACACATACAAGAATCAACCAGTAAATGCATAAATACGTGAAACAACAAATCAATCTCCTTCTCTCCCCACTTCCCTCTTCCTCTCTATTAACAAAAAAAAAAATCAATAAAATACTCAGATATCGCCCTGGCAGGTGTAGCTAAGTGGACTGAGCGGCAGCCTGCGAACCAAAAGGCTGCTGGTTTGATTCCCAGTCAGGACACATGCTTGGGTAGTGGGCCAGGTCCCCAGCTAGGGCATGCGAGAGGCAACCAATCAAAGAATCTCTTGCACATCGATGTTTCTCTCCCTCTCTTTCTCCCTCCCTTCCCCTCTCTCTAAAAATAAGTAAATCTTTAAAAAAACAACCCTCTGATATCTCTTAAAAATACTTTATTAAAAACAAGAATTTTGGGACTATTGTATGTTAACTATAATAGAAAATTATTTTTAAATTATTATTTTAAAAATAGTATTTTGGGGCACTGGCCAGGAAGCTCAGTTGGTTATAGTGTTGCCCTGATACAACAAGGTTGTGGGTTGGACCCCACGTCAGGGCACATACAAGAAGCAACCAAAGAATGCATAAAAAAGTGGAATAACAGATGGATGTCTCTCTCTCCTGGCCCCACCCTCTAAAATCAATTTAAAAAATGTATTTTTAAAAGAATTCCGGGCCCTGGCCAGTATAGTTGGTATAGTTGGTTGGAGCGTTGTCTTGTAACCAAAAGGTTGAGGGTTCGATTCAAAGTCAGGGCACATACCTAGGTTGTGGGTTTGATCCCAGTCCAGGCATGAACAATCCTGGGTCCAGGTATACATGGGAGGCAACCAACAGATGCTTCTCTCTTGCATCAATGTTTGTCTCTTTCCCTTCCCCTTTCTCTAAAAACAATGCACAAATGTCCTCAGGTGAGGATTAAAAAAATAATAAAAATATAAAATAAACTAAAAAAAGGATTCTGGACTTGGGGTTCCGAGGTGGAAATAAAGGGTTGTGAGTTACTACATGGAGGCTGCAGTTAAAGACATGAGAGAGTAGAAGACCTCTCGATACAAAAGCACAAACAGCCCTGGCCTGCTAGCTCAGCTGGTTAGAGCATTATCAGGACACACCAAGGTTGCGGGTTTGATCTCCAGTCAGGACACATACAGGATGCAACCAATGAATGCATAAATATATGGAATAACAAATAAATGTCTGTCTCTCTCCCCCACCCCTAATATCAATTAAAACAAACAAAAAAAAAAAGACCAGCAGCAATTTTTTTAAAAGAAAAAAAAGCACAGAGAAGCAAGGTCAGGGGACAACTTGGAAACTGATACTGAAAGAAGCATCAAGGAAGGCAGGAGAATCAGACCAATGCTTTTTCCTAAAAGATAAGTGTCCAGAAGGAAAGCATGCTCAATCCTTGTCCTACCTATCCAAACCATCATCAAAATACATATAAAATACATCCACTTCTTCCCATTTCCTTTTACACAACCTAGTTGAAGTCTCCGTCACTATGTGGACTTCTACAGTAGCCTTCTGTGACTCACCTCAATCAATTCCTGCCTCCAGATGATCCACTTTCTTTGCAACAACTGGATTAATCTTTTTAAAATGGAAATTATATTATATACACCCTTTCCCCACTCCCACTTAAAACTCTTTAAGTGAGTAAATATTTAAAAATATTGCGATGTGACAATGCTGGTATAATTATTTTCCAATGGGGAAATATTTGTATTTGAGAGATATGTGATGAAATATTCAATAATAACATGAAGTCTGAGATCCGCTTGAAAAATAATAAAGACAAACATGTCTGAATTTATTCTATGAGGCCACTATTATTCTGATATCAAAACCAGAGATGAGGAACTATACTATGATGTCCATTCTCATCACTTCTGTTTAATACTGTACTGGAGGATGTTGCCAAGGCAATCAGATAAGAAAAAGTACACAAGACTGTACATAAACAGGTAAAATTCTACTTGGAGATAACATGATTTTGTATACAGAGAATGCTAAGAAATCCACAAAAAAACCCTGTTAGAACCAAAGTAGCAGAACACAAGATCAATATACAAAAATCAATTGTATTTCTATGCACTAGCAATAAACAATCCAAAAATAAAATAAAAGCCCTGGCTCAGTGGGATTGAGTGCCAGCCTGTGAACCAAAGGTCACCAGTTTGATTCCCAGTCAGGGCACATGCCTGGGTTGCAGGCCAGATCCAAGTATCTGGCCTGCATCAGTATCTCCCTTTCTCACATCAGTCTCTCCCTTTCTCTCTCCCTTCTCCTCTGTCTAAAAATAAATAAAATCTTTTAAAAAAACAAATAAAGTAAGAAAATTTCATTTACAATAGCATCAAAAACAATAAAATACTTAAAAATAAATTTAACAAAAAGACTTATACACTGAAGTCTACAAAACATAGAAAAAAAATAAAGACCTAACTAAATGAAAAGACATCCCTTTATTAATGGATTGAAAGACTCAGTATTGTTAAAATGACAATACTTCCCAAATCACTCCACATGTTCATTGAAATCCCTACCAAAATCCAAGCTGGCTTTTTTTGCAGGAATTGAGAAGCTGAGCCTAATATCATCTGGAAGTGCAAGAAATTCAGTATAGTAGTAAAAATAATATTGAAAAAGAACAAAGTTGAAGGACTCACACTTTTTGGTTTCAGGAATCGAGACCAATGGAATAGAATGGGGAATGTAGAAACAAATGGTCAATTGGTCTTTGACAAACGTGCAAGAAAATTTAATGTGAAATGAATTCTTTTCAACAAATAGAGCGGGGACATCTGGATACCCACATGCAAACAAATTAGGTTGGACCCCTACCTAACACCACCCACAAAAATGAACTCAAAATGGATCAAAAGCCTAAAAATATAAAACTCTTAGAATAAAACACAGACATCACTTCTTGGCCTTTTGGCTAAGATCAAAAGTAGAAGAAAACACAAGTGTAAATCTTTGCAATCTTAGATAGGGCAATAGCTTTTTAGATATGACACCTAAAAGCACAAACCACCAAAGAAGAAAGATAAATTGTACTTCATCAAAATTAAAAATTTTTGCCTTTGCTGGTGTGGCTCACTGGATTGAGTGTCGGCCTGTAGACCAAAGGGTCGCCTATTCAATTCCCAGTCAGGGCACACGCCTGGGTTGCAGGCCGGGTCCCTGGTGGGGGGTACGTGAGCGGCGATCGACTGATGTTTGTCTCATACATTAATGTTTCTCTCCTTCTCTTTCTCCCTCTCTTCCCCTCTTTTTGAAAATAAATAAATAAAATCTTTTTAAAAAATTAATTTTTTGTGTGTTTTAAAGGGCAAAATCGAGAAAGTGAAAAATAACCCACAGAAATAGGACAAAATATTTGCATATTATATCCAGTAAGGGACTTGTACCCAGAATATGTAAAGAACTATTACAACTTAATAATAAAAGGACAAATAACCTAATTTAAGAATAGCTGAAACATTTAAATAGACATTCTCCCAAAAAGATACACAAAGAGCCAACAAACACATGAAAAGATACTCAACATCATTAGTCATTAGAGAAATACAAATTGAAACATGAGATATCACTTCAAACCCACCAGGATGACTATGATTAAAATGACAGATAAGAGCCCTGATTGGTGTGGCTCACTTGGTTGGACGTTGTTCCACAAAAGTCCCACCAGCTTGTGGGACGTTGTCCCACTTTCGTTCTCCAGTTCAATTCCCATTCAGGGCACATGCCTAGGTTGCGGTTTCAGCAACCGATTTGATGTTTCTCACATCGATGTTTCTCACCCTCACTTTCTCCCTTCCTTCCTCTCTCTAAAACTAAATAAATACAATCTTTTTAAAAGTTTTTTTAAAAAGACAGATAAGAAATATTGGTGAGAATGTGAAAAACTGAATCGTACACTGCTGGTGGAAATGTATAATGGTGCAGCCACTTTGGAAAACAGGCAGTTCCTCAAACATAGCGTAAATCCACTCATATGTATATACTCATGTGAACTGAAAACTTATGTCCACACAAAAAAGTGTACATGAGTATTTACAGCACAGTTATTCCTCACAGTCAAAAGGTGGTAACAACCCAAATTTCCATCAACTGATGAACATGTAAATAAATGTGGTGATCCATACATTGGAATACTATTCGGCCATAAAAATGAATGGCAGTAACACAGGCTTCAATATAGATGAACCTCGAAAACATTATGCTAAGTGAGAGAAGCCGATGACAAAAGACCGTATATTGTATGACTGAATTTTTATGAAATGTAATAGGCAAATCCATAGACAAGAGAGTGATTAATGGTTGTCTAGGGCCAGGGGAGAGAGGTGAATGGGGAACGACTGCTAATAGTTACGAGATTTCTTTCTGGGATGATGAATATGCTCTGGAATTAAACAGTGGTGACGGCTATTGCGCAACCTTGTGAATACACTAAAAAATACTGAACTACACACTTTAAATGGGTGAATTGGTTTGACATATAATTGTGTCTCAATTTTAAAAATCAAAAAGAAATGTCCATACAAAGATTTGTACACAAATGTTCATATCAGGTTTATTTATAATAGCCTCAAACTGTCAACAACCCAAATGTCCATCAACAGATAAACAAACTAGTGTATGTCATATAATGGACTATTACTTGGCAACTACTGATACTTGCAACAAAGTGGATGAAATCTAAAAATAATTATCCTGAATGAGTGATGCAAGTATGTCTCAATGAGGACATACTCTATGATTCCATTTATATAAAATTCTAGAAGATACAAACTAATTTATAGTAATAGAAAGCAGATCAGTGGCTGTCTATGAACTGGGGAGGTGGTCAGCAGGGAAGGAGGTAATGATTACAAAGAGGAAGGAGGAAACATTTAAGGGTGATGGATATGTTCATTATCTTGACTTCGGTGGTGGTTTCACTGGTGTACACATGTATCAAAACTTTAAGTAAAGTTGGCCCTGGCCCAGTAGCTCAGTTCGTTAGCGCATCATCCCGATATGCCGAGGCTGCAGATTTTCGATCCCCAAGCAGGGAACATACAAGAATCAACCAATGAATGAATAAATAAGTAATAATAAATCGATGTTTTTCTCTCTCTCTCTCTTCCTCTCTCCAAAATCAATGATAAAAAAAAAACTTAACTGAAGTTTACATTTTAAATATATGTGGTTTACTGTATGCCAAATCACAATAAAACTGTTATAAAAAGAAAACAAAAGCACTGTTAGTT